>JARYHS010001946.1:0-18805 GCA_031002005.1 Vandiemenella viatica | reverse complement strand
ACACAAGTTGCGAGAGCGCAGCCATTACCAGCAGGTCGGGCGCTCGAGTTATGCTTCGCAGAGGTCCAAACCTCAGACAGACTCTGCACCGTCCAGCCCACGACTCCACAAAAACGTTTAATGCTCCAGGCAAGCAGACAACCTTCCATTTTAACATAACAGACAAGTTGTACACGTCTTGATGTGCAGGTAACGACGAACTAATCAACTATTAGACGAGATAATTTTTTAACTTCCATAACAAACCAGGAAGTGGGATAACATCTAGCTAAAGATATCTTCACCAGAATGTGGTAAATACGTAACACACTTAATTAACAGTAGATCACGATAATCTAGCGACGAGGCCTCTAGGAAAATGATAAGCCCTCCCTTTTTTTAAGATCTTTTCAATTCTCTGAATACACATACGTTATTCACATACATATTTCATTTAAAATAACACTGCATTTCAATATATCCGGTACAGGACTGGAAAACCTCTCATATAATTCCCATTTTCAAGATAGGCGATCGACGAAATCCTATGAATTACTGACGCATATATGTAACATCTGTTTGCAGTAGAGATCTGGAGAACGTTATATGTTAAGACATTATGATCTTCTTGGACGAAAACGAATTACTTATACCGAAGCAACACGGTTGTCCGAAGAACATATCGTGTGAAACACGGATTGCCCTGTTTTCGCATGACGTAATGAAGTTACTGATGCAGGATCACAGGTTGATACAATTCTTTGGACTCTGTACTACAAACCGACGTTTACTATTTGTCGAAAAAGATATGTGAATGAATACGAGATTTTTTTGAATGGTTGGTCATCGTATGTAGTCGTAGAAGTGAAGCTTCTTCTAATCCAGGTGTTACATCCAGCGTCCCTAAGGAAAGTGTAATAAGTCCACTTCTTTTCTTAATTTTTATAGGCGACCTCGGAGGTAACGTTAATAGTAATTTGAGATTCTACGGTGATGATGCTGTACCCTGTAGGAAACTAATGAATTATGACGATTTCTTGTAAATTCAGCTCTATCAGGAATTTATTTCGGCATGACAATATAAACGAAATTGCGAACACTAACCTTAGAAAAAGAATCCGTTTGTCCAGGAGTACACAGTAAACTGTTTAATTATTGATCGATTTTCTAAAGTATTTGGGTGTGACAGTACAAAGGAACATGAAATGGGACCAGTACGTAATTTCGGTCGTAGGTAGAGCTAATTCTAGACTGCAATTCATACGTCGAATTCTGAATAATATAACGCACAAACAAAGGAAATAGCGTACAAAGCTATCATTCATCTTCATCTGGACTATTGTTGTTTTAGCGTTAAAAAATTGATACACAGATTGGGCTGGGTTGCATTTGGCAAAAACACGAACATTCATTTTCATTAACGAGTGCGATGAAACATTTCGTCCACCAACCTATTTGGGTCGCATTCACAGGTGAGAAAAGATGAAAGAAATAAGGGTCGTACTCACGCTTCCTTCCTTCATGCCATTCGGGATTGGAATGCATACAGCAGAGATCAGATTTAGTACAAGCACCTTCTGCTACCCCAATTTTATGAACTGCAAAATACATGTAGACGGAACGTAAAAATACCAGCCAAAGTGTATCACACATGCATCCAGGAACCCATTATGTTTCCATTAAAACGGTATTTCTTACAGAATCATCCGATTTACCTGGTTTCATTTGCACTGAGGATTGGCTCTCTGACAGTCTAGATCTTAACTTTCTAGATCACAAATTGTGAATAGTATTTGAGTACATGATATGCAACAAAAGATGCAACATTGTTGAAGCAGGCCTAGACATAGCTTTGACTGTTTCTCCAATGAATAAGGCGTGTGTTGCGAATGATGTGTGACTTGCACGATTTAATGTCTGTATTGAAGCCAAAGGCGGACGTTTTAAATAAATATGTCACTATCACATACCTGTTATTAACGGAATAAAATTTGGTAAAAAACATTTTGCAATGTGTAACACTATTTCTATTCCTTCTAGTTAATATTAACCCCATATTTCAACATATAAAGTGTAGTGAAAGATTTAAAATTAGAATTTGTAAGGAATGGAATAAAAAGAATGGTACGATTTTTTTTTTGGTTCAACCTCAGAATGAATGTGAGAAACAATAAAACTGTTTGATCGCTTAAGAATAATGAAAACAGAAGAAAAGCTTTCAGGAAAACATTTGATCTGGTTGTATTAATGTCAAAAAGAAGTTATAGATAAAAATAGAGGAAACTAAAAAAAAAGGATGAAGAGCTGTTGGGAATAGCTTGCATTTGCAAAAAAAGTTTGTATGGCAAAAATACCTACGTCGAATTTCTTATGCATAAAACAAGTCTTATTATGTAGAGAGTCTCACAAATACACACATGAAAGTAAACATGTTACTTAATCGTTGCACCCTATACCGGCGCTAACACGCCAAAAAAGAAAAACTGCGATTGGTCCTCATAACAATCAGCTCCCGTCGTAACTCTTGGAAGTATGATGGCGGTGCCGGACTTCTATAGACGCCATAAAAGCCTCCGTCTCCTTTCTCAGCCAGGTAAACGGTCGATCGTAAAGCCAATATTGATTCCAAAGTGCTGCTAGATATCACGCAGTCAGCATCGCGAGATTTAAAGCGACGTTTACTGGCGGCGGCCGAAGAATGATGCGAGCCGAGAGTTATGCTAATAGAGCGCTGACGTCACGAGGTGGTCGGTCCGGACACACCGTAACTCTTTCGGTCGGAATCTTTACGGCCTATTGGCGGCTGTTGGTCCCAGCTGCTTGCAGAATGACCGCGGAGGAATACCAGTAGCATTCTTGAATCACAAGTAGCAGGCTATTGCACACCGCAGCAGATTATATGGAAGGCAGACAGGGAAAAAGTGGCACACTACTTTGTTAATATTGCTGCATAAAGACACAATTTTCATCCCATACGTATTTCTGTTTAGTGAACTATGGCTTTACGATTCCAAGATGTGGAGTTCAGGAGTCGGAAAGGACTGAAGCCAAGGAACGGGGAATCGATTTTGGGAAACAATGAAAATCGAAATAGTTGGACCTGGGATCGAACGCTCATCTAGCCGAATTTCCGTTTCATGTTATCAAACTAGAAGACAGCAACGCATCTGCATTTTTCGTATGTTTCTGAAGTAACGTAAATTACTTCTCCTATTTGTTTACACTCTTTTATTGATTTCAGTAATAATTTTCGGGTTAATGCAGTGGTGTCTTTGGCTTGCAGTGTTGGTAGCTTCGAGACATTGTTTCTACAAAAAATCGTACAGGTTCTTTTGACACCGGCAAGAACACTTTCTTACCGAGCGTGGGTGAGTGAGCGGTAATGCTCTGGCATAGAAAAAAAAAAAAAAAAATTTGTCATATGTGATGCCGTAAGTTAGTATCAGATTAGGTCCCCACACTTAGTAGAAAGAAGTTATAAGACAGAATATGGACTAATATAATCGATAGGAGAATAACTTGATACGAAATTTGAATCAATAAAAATCTTTCAATAATAATTATTATATACTAATTTACAATAGACAATCAGTGAGTTGGCGTTCGAAGGCATAATAGAGTGTTATAATAATGTGTGAATATAGGGAATAACAGAATTTTGACGTTTCATACAGTGTAGGCTACTAGATTGTGGTGTGGCAAGTAGTAATGCATTATTATCTTTGTATCGAACAACTGGGACGGAATGAAGTGGTGCTATCCGTAATATAAGTCAGTATTATCTAGTTTTGTGATTGGATAACTCTTTCGCGTAAATGTTTGTTTACAAAAAGAGTAATTAAAAAATGCGACATAGACTATCCACTATAGCTAGATAGTCAGCTGTTGATCTTTTTTTTAACTACGATTTATTAAAATGTAACCGGTTGCCCGATAGCAGGACATATCAATCGCTCAGCTAACAGTCGCTAACAAT
The DNA here is from genome assembly GCA_031002005.1 of Vandiemenella viatica. Lineage (NCBI taxonomy): Eukaryota > Metazoa > Arthropoda > Insecta > Orthoptera > Morabidae > Vandiemenella > Vandiemenella viatica. Next base: position 14,850 of record JARYHS010001946.1, on the reverse strand, counting down.
CGCGGAATTAGAAAGCAGTAAGCGTACTAGAGAAGAATAACATGAATATTCTACTGAACTGGATATTTTGTCCATGTCGAGGAAGAACATTCATCCGCACTGATCGAGTCTAGTAAAAGATAATATTTACTGAACAAGAATAAATTTTTAATGCTTGTTTTCACTGTGAACAAAAAAGAAGAGAGAGAATTTCAATTTTAAGTATTTTGCATCCAACTTTCGTCTGTAAACATAGAAGAAGGAGGAACGCAAGTGGAACAATTTCTTCTCTTCGTATAATTATTATAATCTAATAATAAGTTTTAAACCAGTGAGTGGTGGCAGCGTTAAAGAAAAAATACAAAAATGATTACTAAAGGTGAAATTCTGTTAAGAAACTACGATTTTCGATTGAAATATTTTCCTCCTAGACTCAAATATGTGTGTATTTACTATTAAACAAATTAATATAAGCATCAGCCAACATTCATTGCGACTGAAACAGCAATTGCTATGTAGTATCACTTGTTATGACAATATTATTAAAGAACAGAGACGTAATATTTTTCGAGATATAACAGTTACATAATTATGGTATTTTGAAAACCCGATCCAGAAGCACACCAATTTAAGTTTTTCATGGTTTTAAGGGATGAGTTTTGTAACGAGCCGCGCTGTCGCCACGTTACAAGGTGCATTTTTTATTATATATGTAATAATATAAGAGTAATTTACATAAATCTTGGGCGACCACGTGAATAGATTTTTGTTGTAATTTTATAAAGTACGCAAGATTCCAAGTGAGGACTGTAATGAAATGGTGAACTTATACAGTGTATCGTAGCAAAGCGAATATTCAAGAATTATTGAGCTATGTAGGCTTGAAGCTAATCTTGGTGTTCCGAGCCTGGCGACAAAAGTCGCGGATTTGGGATTTGCCAGACCACACACCCTGCTCCCTGGGGATGGGTCACGACGTCACCTCCTGGCGGGAAAAGCCTGCCGTCCGAAACCCGAATGTTCTCTCGTCCCGGCGAACTTAGCCGAATATGTCCGACCTCTGTTGGATTCTTTGGCCAAATCACATATCGAGGATATCACGTGACATTAGGTGCCGACCTGAAGGTCCAATCAAAATGAGCGTATAACTCAAAATCCTGGGAATTTTTGTTGTATGTGAGCTTCGAGACTACAAATGGGCGGAGCAAGAAGTTTCCTCGTGGACCGAAGAGCGAGGAGCTGACATTCTAGATTCTAACTTCGATCGCACCAGTCTGAGGTTGACTTGGAAAGTTGACTTCTTTCGCTAACCGCAGCTTGCCTTGCTGGAGCAAGGTTATCACCGCAACACAGCCGGTAATGCGATGATGCGCATTGCCAGACCAGAGATGCCTATAGCCGACTTGTGAGATAATCTCACATATCGTGGGTCCGCTACACTCATCACAGACATCAGACGCAGAACTACAATGGTAATTGATTACCGACCAAGCCATGTGATTGTGCATTCCGTGAAACAGAACCCGTAAGCGACTTTGAGAGGATAGGTCCATGTTCTCACTGTTGTAATTGTAAAACCCCCTGAGCTAGCGGCATAATTTGCCAGAACTAGTTATTTTCGAATGATATATTGTTCATTCTGGCGCCCATGATTTTCTTTTTAACTGTAAAGTCACAGTATTATGATGCCTTTGTCTGAGGTAGTCATAACTTGTATTTTTTCATTGTTTCCAGTTGTCATTTCTTGCATTTTGATTCTGAGATATATTTAAAAGTAAATATAATTGTTTGCTTGCTCCATGACGGCTAATTGTAACTCTGAGCGTTGCTTTTATGATTTTGCCAATTTGTGTTAATGTTAACGGTAAATTCGCTCAGACTTGTAATCGCCAGTGATAAGAAAATAAATGTCATATTGTGACAATTTTTCCTAAATTCCAACCAACGTCGAGATTCTTGCTAAATTGATAAATTTCCAATCCTTCATATAAATTAAAATTAAAAATCCACAATTATTAATCATAAAGGTATGAAAGATAATTGTAACGTGGTTTGCCCACCAAGGCACCCACCACATAAATGTCGCCCAACGCTGGTGCCAGATGAGACATTACTTCTTAATGTCTGCGAACTTGGTTGCACTAATTCAAATTATAAGTTTGGAGCCCAAATTCAGAAAGTTTCATGGAATGTTGCACATGGTTTTTGGCTGTTTTATTATTCTTGTAGTCAATAGATATTCATTACAAGATTTTATTTTGATGTTTCACTTGTATTTTAATGCATAAATTTCTATTTGTTTCAATGCATAAAAATTTATTTTGTTTTCAACGCGTTAAAAGAAGTTCATTTGTGTATTTCAATTGAGAATGCAATACACTTTGTATTGTAACATTTTGTGATCAGTTTCAAATTTTTAAATGAGTAACGTCAGTGTTGATTTCTTAATGCATGGTAGCTTGTAAGAAAATTAAAGACACGCATGTCTTGCCCATGTGTTTGAAAGTAAGTCTGCTTTCATGGTGTTGTGTTGCATGATTCATCGTTGCTTTTCTCTTGCTGTATTTTGGAGGGGTATATGTATTTGTGTGTATTGAAATTCGCGGTATTTTTGTTGTTAGTGAACTAGATTTCGTCATTGCACAATTGCGGTGTAAATTCATTGTTTGTGTGTTCATATGAAGCTACGATCTCGTACGATAAAAGATTTCGATATGGAAGATCAGTCTGATAGGCAAAAATCTCCCGAAATCATGAACGATCAGGTTCAGTTAACGGAATAAAGCTGAATATTGGCTGCAGGGGAGGGGAACGTAATTCTGAAGTTCCGACCCACTCATATAGTTCGCAGTCTACTTTGTCGCCACAGGAAATATGGAAAATTTTCGTTTCCTGTAGGTGAGATGACACAGAATACGCCCGCACATTCAGAACAGACGCAACAAATGACACAAATTCCTGTAGAAGCACCACCCCTATCACAGCAAATGTTCAACATGTTGATGGCTGCAATAGAGCAATCGAGCCAGAAAAGTAGCCAGCAGTTTCTGGAATTAAACAAGCTTTTTGATTCAGTAGAAGAGGAAAATAAGAGAAATTGGGATTCGCTTAAGCAGAGTATTGATGCACGATTTAATTCCCAAGAGAAGTTGATGAATAATATGCTTAATAACTTGAGTGGGGCCAGTTGATCCACAAAAGGAGGGATTAAAGAAAAATTCTGAGTCACAAAAACACACAGAAGTATCAACTGCCGCGATTACCGATGAATGGATCGAAATTGCACAAGTAGAGCCAACCCAAAATACAGACCAACAGCTGGTAAACTCTGAGGAATGCGAGCATTCCACCATTACGTCTGTCGATTGTATGGTCGAAGCAGTTCCGGAAATACAAATTTTCAATCGGACAGTGCTCGAAGACGTGACAGTGACGCGGCAGATTACTGAGCATAGTGTCAGCAAAAGCGTTGATACAGTGCAAAGTCACTGCAGATCGCAGTTGTGAGTACGGAATGCGTCTGGTCAGACGCGCAGTTCCGGAAAACTTGTGTAAAGCGTTTCGGTTTGAGTATCCATGGAACAGAAAGGCATGATAGCATATACACCGCCATGATCGAAAAGCAACGGGAAATTTTTCTGTGCCCGTTCAGGTCAAAAGACAAGTATTTTGCTGCAGAAACTAAATTCTGGCGGATCAATGAAATCAGCTGGAAGGGAAGACAGACGAGAATGTTATGTAAGCCAGGTACCTGGTCGTCAGCTGAGCCCATTAGCAAGGCTAAGGGATCCGCTAGCACAATGCGTGTTCCGAGAATTTTGTTAGGGAACGCAGATGTTGGACTTAGGGTCATCACTGAGTGCCAAACGTTTCTCGCCTCGCATCAGCGTTTTATCGCATTCAATAAATATGCGATGAGCGTGTATTCCGAAAGGAATTATGTGATAAAAAGAATCCATGGACGTCTCAAATTCGCCTTGTAGGCATTGTTCAACAAGTTGTGTAGCGTGCCAAATACGATGATGAAAAGAATGACTATTAAATTGTCAGATATGGATCATTAAAAAAAAAAAAAAAAAAAATGTACAGTACGGTATACATTCTTTAAGGTTAGATGCCTTACCGAAATTAATGATGCTTGAAAAACGCCGATGCCAGTTCCGCTAGTCTAAACCGTCTGTTTTGCTGGAAAGATTAGATAAAACGTAAAATCAAACAAAATTCAAGTTGCACTTATAGTTAAAGCTACTTAGGATATTTCCATATTCGGAATTTGTAATGCTTATTTCACTATTCCGAACTTTATATTTTGTCCACGTGAAATATTAATAGTCACTTTTGACTTTCACGCTGTTAAATGGACATGATTTGATAAAAATCCTGAAATATTAAATGTTTTCCTGAGCCAGATAAATTGATACGCACCCGCGGAAAATGAAGCGCCATTAGCAAACACAATTTCTTGTCTTCGCAATCACAATGAATCTGACAGCGATACAAATATTGTGATATGCTTTCTAAGATGTATTCTGTGACATAAACGAAAAGGGTTTCAACATTTTGTGATGCATGAGTTCGATGTAACGTTTTACCTTAGGTAGTTGCATTCTATCTTTTCTGAGCAGAAGTGTACAGCGAGCGTAATATCGCTTTGTCTGTGTTGATCGAAGATCGCAAGTTATCTCGTCAACGAACTTTACTTCTTTGTTTGTGTGTATCTGTAAAGGGTGGCTAACGTGCCATAGATAATGCCCTATAGAACACGAAACCTTGCCAGAAAGATTTGTTTAAATTGGGTTGGTCATCACAGAAATTAGGAATCTTAAGTTGAACGATTACAGATATACAGGAGAGTTTTCACAATACCTTGCTGTTATTTTGCTGACGATAGCGCGTGGTCGAAGAGCAAAAAGTTAAAGGCGACTGCATTTATAAAGGCTAAAGGGAAAAACTTTATTTACGGGATATATTCAATAATTCAGCTAACTTTGCAAGTTAAGGTAATTATATTTGATGCTAACTTCAATTGAAAAGGAATTTTGTATATGATAAATGCACAGATGGTGAAGACGTGAACAATAAGATTATTGGTGATATCGACGTTTTTCCTGCTATATTTCTGGCCTTATTCGGTTGCCAGAGTGACAAAGTAACGGTTTCGAAAGAGGGGGAAACAGCTACCATCGAACAGCTGAGGTCATTAGCGCAGCTAGGCAGCTGAACTCAACCGGCAGGTTCCTAGAATTCTGGCAGGTAGCGCATACCCAAGAATGAATGGGAAAGAAAACAAAAGTTTCACGCCTCGTTCTAGCGGTATTTCGCGTACCCTTACTGTAAATTGTATAGTATTCCGTAAATTAGATTAAAACTATTGTTGGACAGCACATGTTTTGCTCAGAATTGTGTGCACTCAACGAAAATAATTTCAAAGTTTATATTTGTGCTTTATATAGATTTGTAGTATTCTGCTAGCGTGAAATCTCGAAATTGTTTTGTATTGGCAAACGGAAAACCTGAGAGCGAACCGTTCTGTGCACAAAGCTTACGACCTTTTCATACAAGCTAAAGAAGCATAAGTGTATAAAAGAAAATATTCGCTAACTGGGATGCATTTTCGGCATAAAACGTGGAGTATACGGACATGTTAAGAGGGTTATAATAAATCCTAAATAAAAAAAAAAAAGGGAGAAAATTTTATTCTTTGAATGTCGAGATAATCTCGAGTCATCAATAGACCCATTGTGAAGGAATCGTAATATTACCGAGGAATGATAGTTACGCTATTCATTATCCTTTCAATTTGTGTGCCGAATGGATATTTTGGGTCCGCTTGTACGCCAAAGATGCTACAGCGACTTTGGTTGACGATGATGAAAGTTCACGTCAAACCGCATAATGTGTATAATGTCTCATATGGGAATGGTAAATTTTATAGAAATTCCATTACATATACCTATGAGCAAATACAGTTTCCTTTCGCCATGAAATTCGCAATCACTTCACAGACGGTATATTACAAGTTAGAGATGTCGACCAATGAAAGACTAATTAGGAGACCACCTAACATTCAACGAGTAAGGTTCATAATTTACGTAACAAACTAAAACATGTACTTACATCGTTCATTCCACACCACGTTGAATTATAAGTAAATGCCACGTCATTAAAATCTAGGATTACAGTTAGTGATATTTGACCATGAACACGGGCACATCTTCTCTGAAATGCTTATTGAATTAACCGTCGGTCATGACGAAAATCACGTCACCGAAACCCACTAAACTATTCCGTTGTTTTGAGATTAAAACCACGCAATGTAATGAGATATTTTACGCTCACCTCTAGCATCTTTATGGATGTTTGTTGAAGCCAGAATTATTTTTATGCACATGAGTAAAACATCACGCTAAATTGTAAATACAATGTATAGTTCAACCACTTTCTGCATAAGTGTTCTGACAATGTTTTGTTTTATTAATGTGTTTCATTTTATTAATTTAATGATAAGATTTGATACAAGTTATTTTCAAGATTATTATTTAAACATGTATGTAAATAATTTATTTTCATGTATATTTTAGTATTATGTTTAATATAACTTTGTATTTGGGAAGGCTACCTGAATTCACGTGCTTCTGTTTGTAAAGAATTGTAAGACGGCCAAAAGGACATATGATCCCGTTATATATTCACCGTACAAGGCAGGAATACCGATGGTTATTGGAATCACATTTAAAATTAATGTAATTAGAAAAATGCTTAAGTTTTTGTTGAGTCACAATGGAGATAGAATTAGGTAGTTAAAAATAAAATTATTGTACCATAATTTCATTTTTCACCAACGGCCGGCCATATTGTAACGAGCCGCGCTGTCGCCACGTTACAAGGTGCATTTTTTATTATATATGTAATAATATAAGAGTAATTTACATAAATCTTGGGCGACCACGTGAATAGATTTTTGTTGTAATTTTATAAAGTACGCAAGATTCCAAGTGAGGACTGTAATGAAATGGTGAACTTATACAGTGTATCGTAGCAAAGCGAATATTCAAGAATTATTGAGCTATGTAGGCTTGAAGCTAATCTTGGTGTTCCCGAGCCTTGGCGACAAAAAGTCGCGGATTTGGGATTTGCCAGACCACACACCCTGCTCCCTGGGGATGGGTGGTCAACGACGTCACTCTCCTGGCGGGAAAAGCCTGCCGTCCGAAACCCGAATGTTCTCTCGTCCCGGCGAACTTAGCCGAATATGTCCGACCTCTGTTGGATTCTTTGGCCAAATCACATATCGAGGATATCACGTGACATTAGGTGCCGACCTGAAGGTCCAATCAAAATGAGCGTATAACTCAAAATCCTGGGAATTTTTGTTGTATGTGAGCTTCGAGACTACAAATGGGCGGAGCAAGAAGTTTCCTCGTGGACCGAAGAGCGAGGAGCTGACATTCTAACTTCGATCGCACCAGTCTGAGGTTGACTAGGAAAGTTGACTTCTTTCGCTAACCGCAGCTTGCCTTGCTGGAGCAAGGTTATCACCGCAACTCAGCCGGTAATGCGATGATGCGCATTGCCAGACCAGAGATGCCTATAGCCGACTTGTGAGATAATCTCACATATCGTGGGTCCGCTACACTCATCACAGACATCAGACGCAGAACTACAATGGTAATTGATTACGACCAAGCCATGTGATTGTGCATTCCGTGAAACAGAACCCGTAAGCGACTTTGAGAGGATAGGTCCATGTTCTCACTTTGCAATTGTAAAAACCCCTGAGCTAGCGGCATAATTTGCCAGAACTAGTTATTTTCGAATGATATATTGTTCATTCTGGCGCCCATGATTTTCTTTTTAACTGTAAAGTCACAGTATTATGATGCCTTTGTCTGAGGTAGTCATAACTTGTATTTTTCATTGTTTCCAGTTGTCATTATTTCTTGCATTTTGATTCTGAGATATTTAAAAGTAAATATACAATTGTTTGATAAAAACTTCTCGGGTTTCAAGCCGCGTCAGAATTGAGCCGTCTGGCGACGTTTCGGAAGCTTGCACTGCTTCCATTGTCAAGCCCCCGCTTAACATTACTGAAGTCTGCCGCACGGTAGTCTATTATATAGCGCCAGCAGCCGGGAACGGAGGGGAAAGCGCGTGGAGGGGCGATATAGTTAGGCCCTGCTCGCGAAAACGTACATAATTATCTATACAATTGTTTGCTTGCCCATGACGGCTAATTGTAACTCTGAGCGTTGCTTTTATGATTTTGCCAATTTGTGTTAATGTTAACGGTAAATTCGCTCAGACTTGTAATCGCCAGTGATAAGAAATAAATGTCATATTGTGACAATTTTTCCTAAATTCCAACCAACGTCGAGATTCTTGCTAAATTAATAAATTTCCAATCCTTCGTAAAAATTAAAATTAAAAATCCACAGTTATTAATCATAAAGGTATGAAAGATAATTGTAATGTGGTTTGCCCACCAAGGCATCCACCACAGTCTACATAGTTTGATTTTGTAGCAGCAATATTAATGGAAATGCGGATAGTTTGAAATGCATCCTGTACCAGAAGGGACAAACAATTTATTTATTATTAGTTGTTAGTACCATGTTAGTGACATAACGTGTATTGCGTATCACAATGTAAATTGTCAATACAGTATTTCATTTTCTAGTATTTAAAAGTTTTTTGTAATGCTAGCTTGTGTCACATATGGTCGCACAAATAGACCAAACATGAAACAATCTGGAATATCGTTTCATAAGTTAGTCACATTATAATTATTATTCCTGAAGTGTTTAATAGCATCTGCAAAAGTAGAGCCTATCATTACAGATTTATTCATTGCTTTCAATAGGATGACGTTGTTCTCAAATATTTGTTGGTGTAGTGTAGACAATCAGCATATCTTACTACTTTGCGCTAGACTTATTGTAAACGACTGTTGAAATAGTTCGCAATGAATTTTAAGTGTTCAGGTGGGCAGCACTATCATAACCGTGGCGATACAATTTGATGATTGTTTCTCATGTAAATCGACGATACTAATTGAAAACCAAGAATAATTTTATTTTATATATCTCTCTTAGTTCTCGAGATATTGACTATCAAAAATTAGTTACATGTATAGTTCGTTGTGACGTTTTTACTCCCGTCCAGGCCGCGTTTCAACCTAACCACAAGGGGTAGTAAAAAAATAAAACACCCTCTGCATGTCCAGTTTATAATTCGTAAAGGCTTTGCAAAATTATTTTTTGGTCCGGGTTGTACCCCAAATTAACTAATTTGGAGACAGTATATCTCGAGAACTAAGCGAGATATCGAACATTTTTATTCTTTACTATCGATTTGTCTCGTCGTGTTACATAAGAATCAACCAACAAATTTGACTTTAGGGAAATTTTTCTTCTGAATTTCTTCTCAAAAACCTCACTGTTGAGATAGTAAATCTCGAGGACTAAGCAGGATATTAAAAAATGTTATTCTTAATTTTTTATTTGTCTCGTCGGATTACGTAATAATCAATCACCAAATTGCGGTGCCACGGTTATCGTATCATCCCGTTGAAGTTTTAGTGCGTTCCCCGTTTTTCTAGGGCTATCCAATATGGCGTCTTCCCCACCCCACTTCTCATTACCCGACTTGAGTGCGCGTTGAAGGTCCCTTGCGTCGCCCCCACTCATTCCTTTGCTCCGAGGTAAACACATTTTTTTTTTTTTTTTAGTAAATATACCGCATCAGTTTAATTGCTGGTTTTTCCTTTTAAGGAATTTTGTAATATTCTGTTAAGTGGGTTTGTGTTTAGCGTGTTCATATTGTATTAGAGAAATAGTAATTGTTTACCAAGAAACTTGGAGAATGAACATCTGAAAACTCGTTCTTGTCAGCCGATCGCTTACTCAGCTGGGACCGTGAATTCAATTCTTCCACAAGAGCGCTTTTCCCGCTTGACATTGAGAGGGAAACAGAACTTGGCGAAATACCTTCTGTCGTTGATTAAATTTTTAACGGAACCAGGTCATTTCCGTAAGTGGAACAGGCGGTGAATTATAGAATGTATTATGGCATTGCCTGAAGCTGTTGCAAAAGTTCAATTTAATTGCGATGGAGCGCTCGCTCTGATGGCAACTTTCCCTACATACCGATTTTCCCTTTTCTTGTGCTCGTCTACTTTTGCCTCATTGAATTATAATATTAAATTCTTTCAGTATTTTTGGCACATTATTCAACATCTTCCTTGGTAACGTATTCCAATCTCTGACCCCCTTACCTAAAAAAGAAATTGTTCCCACACTCTTGTGCCTGAAATCGAGTGCCAGCTTGTGGTCATGGTCATCTTTTCCCTTCCATGCACTACTTTTCATACCTACAAAATATCTTTCCATGCCAATATATGCCTTGTACACTCCCAGCACTATCTTCGCCCTTCTCCAGTCCTTCTTTGCATCCCCTCCAATTCCTGCATTTGATACGCAAAATGTGGATCCCATACTACACCCCCACATGCAACTTCCGACGTATAGGCTACATTTTTAATGATTTTTTCTCATTTTTCTGTGCAAGTACAAATCACAATACTGGCACAAAGAAGTGTAATTGGGAATAAATGTTTTCGGCAATCTTTGGTCAAACGTCAGAACAAATGAAACTGCATTCGAAAGTGAGCGAACCTTACGTAACATTAGCATAGCTCCCAGATTTTCCCGATATGGTTGTTTTACTAGTTTCAGCCGCACAATTGGGAACATGCGTGTCAAATTCTCCACAGTCTTTCGCAAAATAACAAAACCATTTAAGAAAGTTTGAGAGACATCCCAACCCGCTGGGGATAGAGAGAGGTATTACTACTCTCAGGTTTAGATTAGAGAAGATTTTTAGAATTTTTAACTTTCTTTGTTTTACGGACAAATTCTACGTTTAGGACGAGAAATCTGAGGCGTGATACTGTTTCGATATCTGCACTGAAAACGTGTCAGTGTCGGTTTCTTGAAATGTCTCTAAAAATATTTGGGATTTTGTCTCCTACTCCTTAGGGAGGTCGCATGACATACGGCAGATCTTAAGCTTTCAAATTCGCTAAGTCAGAAAATATAATGTTTTTTACTGTGAATATACCGTCACAATCGATTCAACAGCTTTCAAGCTATCGTTAAAAAATTTTGAGCTCGGTAAGACATTTCAATTTACCGCAGCCATGCATGTTGGGTGAGCGGTAACACTCTGGCCTCGCATTCGGGAGGACGCGGATTCAAATACCCGCCCGGACATCCAGATTTGCTTTCTTCATGGTTTCCCCAAATCTCTCCAGGCGAATGCCGGGATGCTTGCATCAAAATATTGGCGTAGGTATGAAATGTAGTGCATGGAAGGGAAAAGATGAGCATGACAACAAGCTGGCACTCGATTTCAGGCACAAGGGTGTGGGAAGATTCTCTTTTTTGGGTAAGGGTGTCAGAGATTGGAATGAGTTACCAAGAGAAATGATGAATAATTTACCGAAAACGTTGAAAGAATTTAAAGATAAAATTTGTAGAGGGCAAATGCAAGTGGCTGCAGGATAGGGGGAAGATGTGGGTGTAGGGAAATTGCCACCGGAGCCTGTGCTCCATTGCAATTAAATTAAATTAAAATACATGGCCGAACTACATTCTATTCCTTACCCTCAGTCCATTCCCGCCTCTAATGGCCTGGACGTAGACGACGCGTAAAGCCATAACCACAAAGAAAAAAGATCCCTTGCACCTGTGAATCAATTTCCATGTAAGTAGTTCCATTTGTTCTGATTTTGAATTTGAACGACTCACCCCGGTATCGCCAATCGGAGAGGGGGTTGTATTCTTACAATACTTTTAGTAGCCCAGTCAGAATAGTGTACCAAGCTTCATCAAAATAACCCCAGCCATTCGTACAGCAATAGGGACAAATTAATTAAAAGTGAAATATTAGTCGTGTGAATATGTTCAAGAAGTTTGGAAAAGACAAAACTCTTCAACGATAAATTATAAATATATCTGAAATAGATTAATGAATAACATGATAATTATAAAATGAATAAATCCTATATTATGCAAGGAAATGGCCGAATTATGGTGACTTTTGGTATCTTTGAAATAAATAAAGTCTCAGGAAACCTAAACCAACGAAGTCTTCTATTTTCCTTCTACTTCTTTCCGATGGTTCCTGCAAAGACCAATCAATATTTCTCAATCATTTCATTGTCTTCAAATTCTTTTCTCTTCTGCATTGGAACTTTTCCATGCTTAATACCTTCTTTCTAAAAATCATTATTTTCATACTTTCATCTTCTCTTATCTTGTTTCTTCACAGTCTCTTCTACCTCTTGAATCCAGATTGTTGATTTTTGTTAATCTGTTATCATCCATTCTATAGATAGGTCCAAAAAACAACAATCTCATTTTTCTTATTCATTCTCTTGTATTTTCTATGTTTTGCTATATTTACTTATTATTTCTTCATTTCCATAGTTCCATGGCATAAGTGGACTCAGGATTTTTCTCTAGTAATTCCAATTTAACTAATTTATAGTTCGACACTTGGCATTCACCCTCATATAGACTTTCTAGCTTCACGTCTCAGTTGCAGAGCCTATTTACATAAGCACTTCTTGTTACAAAAATCCTTGATGATACCATACGTATTCTTTCTTCTATGGAGGATTTATGGCAATTTTCTTTAATTATTTTCCCCAGATATTTGAATTTGTTTACTTTCCCTATACATCCAACACCCGTCACAAAAAAGTTTGGAGTATTTTTAATGTTTCTATTATTATTATTTTTTCTACAAAACTTTTTTCGTCCAAGAGATTGAATTGTGTTGTCGAATTTGTAATACTTTCTGAAAGTTTATCGAAATCGTCCGCAAATACAAGGCAACTGATTTCAACACGTTTGTTTATCTTCCCAAATTAATTGGAGTAATTTTGTGTTCCTTCGATTGTTTATTCTAAATTCATACAATTTGCTTTAAGACAAAGTTGAACAAAATGGATGACAGACAAACCAACACCCTTCCACACACCTGTATTTACCTTAGTTGGCTTTAATAATCCGCCCAAAAAATTGTTTTTTTGGAAACCGTGTCTATAAGCGTTTCAGTTATTGTGTTGGCTGATTTAGATTTCACTCCAAATTAACGAATTGTGTTATCCAGTGTTTCCCTATCAACAAAGTCAAAAACCTTTTAAAATCTATAAATATTACTAGTAAGTCCTTGGATTCCAAATTATTGATTTTAAATTAAATATTTGCTCCGAGCAATCCACCCTGATGTTCGCCTGATTGCATGTCAATTGTTGCCTCTACCATGTTTTCAAGATTTTGGAGAATACTTCGTAAGGAACTTGCAATAAAAACACTCCTCTATACCTATCAACCTTTCGTTTGTCATCTTTTTTATTTAATGGATTTATTAATTCCATTTTCCATTCTTCAGGAATCTTCTCTAAATATCTTCAAAAATTAACTATTACTCTTGTATGATTTTTATTGGGACTATTTTGAAGGTTTGGGTATTATAAAGCTTTATCCATTAGATTTATTATTTTTTAGGTTGTTAATTACTTCTTTAACTTCTCCAACAGTGTGTTGTGTATCTTCTTTTCGATTTTCATTTATTTCTGAAAATTCCACATTTTGCTTTGGTTTAGGAGCTGATCAAAATGATTTAGAAGTATATCACAGTTCTCAGTATTGTTTAGATTAATTCTACTATTTTCATCTTTGAAGAATCTTCTAAGCGCTTGATTGGCTTTATAATTTACTCTTAAAAGTCGAGAATTATTTTTAACAAAACTATCTAGTAATTCAAGATAGTTTCGTAAAAAATAACTCCTGAAACATCCCGAACTTCTATCTTTATAAAAGTAAAGTTCACCTTGGAGAATACCTTTCCACTTTTTTGTCAACCAACACTGTATGGCTGATATCCAATTCAGTGTTTGTCCAGCTATTGAAATGTTTCACTTCATCTCTTACTGAATCACTTGCAAAAATTATTATTAGTTAATATTGTCTTCTCGGGTGACTAGCCGAGTGAGATATTTCGGTGATCGGAAACTCTGTCGCACCAGACCGGAACAAACTACATCCGTCGCGTGAAGAAACTAAGAAGACCTGCATATTTTTGTTTTCTTTTGCTGCAGTTCTGTCACCTCTCTTTCTACATTTCCAGGGAATGATGTTTTGATCTGCTTAATTCATTGGATAATGAAAAGCCGTGGCACAAACATTTTCGGTAAGCCTCGAAGAGTTTATTGTACAGCGCCTCTTCACACTTCAGCGAACGCTATAATTAAAGTTGCACTGAAACTCACTTGTTAGAACAAAATTGGAATAGGGTATTTTACTATGTGTGAGAAAAAATATAAAAAAGCATTAATAACGCTATAGTACACGTCAACCAACTGTACTGTAGGTATCTCTCATTTGTCATCACAGTTATTACTAACAGACGACTTGTATCTCGTTTGTTTTAAAACATCGTATAATGGAACACGGATTTGTGAAAACAGAATGCACGAACCTGCCCAGAATTAGTCCTTAGATAGTTGCAAAGTCCTTTGATAGTTTGCATTAAGTCTCGATTTGTTTCAGCCAAACAGGAGGCGATACTTGATAAAAATAGAGGAAATATAAATAAATAAAATCATCTGTTTGATTGGTAAACATAAAAATAATATAAATTAAATCTACAGCTCAAGAGGAATCAGAACATTGGTATTGTTAAATATACAGTTTGTCCAGGGCACAAGTGGTATGCTGCCACAGTTTTTGCGAATGAAAAGTCGTGACAGGTGTTCCGTTTTTCCAGAAAGTCTAATCTAGTAAAGGTTGGAGCAGCAGTTCT
>JARYHS010001944.1:0-15298 GCA_031002005.1 Vandiemenella viatica | reverse complement strand
TTTTTCTTAAAAAATCGCGAATTATTCGTGCCGGTTTGTGCTTTTACAAAGACTGGAAATAAATCTTGCACTTCTTTGGAAAATCAACAAAAAAATCTACAAATTAATTCGTTAACAGAACTGACATAACTTGCCCAAATCAGAATAACATTAAGCTTGCATGCATAAAATTTGCAATCCGCATAGTCAGTAGCCCCTTTGAGATTCATTAATGCAAAAGAATAATTACTACCGCGGAAATGTGATTCCAATCGAAACAGTATATTTTTTTTTCTTTTTATTATTATTTTAATGTCAGTTTGTGTCTTTCTTTAATTAAAAAAATTGTTCGCACTTCCCTTTCGAAGAATCTCAGTTGCTGACCGCGCTGCCGTCGACCGCAATGACGCCGCGCCGCTTCTGCGTGCCCGCGTTGTTCCGCTGTCGCGTCGCTCCGATGTACCGCGTTGCCCCGGTGTCGAGTTGTTGCTCGGGCAAGGCTTCCCGTCAGACTGCGCTGCTCGTTCCGATCGTGAAAGCTCGGGTCCTCTCGTTTATTACATTGTTGTGCACTCGCCGCCTCGAAGTAGCCGTACCATCGCCGATTGTTGTCTTCCCGCTCTACTCACTGCTTATTATTTCCAGCACTTTTTTTATATATTAATCACTGTCCGTCCTTAACAATTTTAACTGCAACTTGTCCTGTCACGTTGGCCATGTAACTGGTACTCGCGCTATTCGTGTTTGTATAGTTAAAAGTTCGTTGAAGCAATTGAGCAGCTCACTTCCTAACACGATTTTTCTTAAGCTTTCTTCCACCACTAATTACTCTTTTAATTAAAGGTTCGTTATGCCGTGCGGTCGCCAGTCTTTCGGCTATGCTAATTGGTTAATTAAAGTCACAGAAGGAAAACACATATGCGAACTAGTTGTCGTAAATTTATTCCTCTGAGACTACACAGTCCACAAGCATGCCACCAGACAATAATACTAATGTTTCCTTCGTCACCGAAGATAGCAGCTTCAAGTACAGTCAAAACTAAATAAGCAGTGAGCACAATTCTCGAAACTAATTAACAAACAATCGCCATAGTCCGATTCTGCAGTAGTTTACTAAACACAGTTTATATTGAATCAGGTCTCTCGGAAGAACCTTCATAGTCCCACATATACTTTAGCACACATCCCACAGCGTTCTTTAGTACGGAACACACGCCAAGCGGCCGTACGATGTATTCACGGGATAAACACCTTGCCGTAGACCTTCCGTTCCCGCCGGCTGTTCCGTACGTTACCACTGACAATCACCGACTCCTCGACTCACCGCGCTCGGCGCTCGCCCACCGCCAAAGACCTTACATACCTCTCAGATTACACTATCCACTCCAAATATAACCGTAACGTTCATGGTTACGTTACAAAGTGCTGTGGCTTCTTCTGATATATATAGCAGCAGGATTGATTTGTTTTCATCGCAATCTGCTAATAAAAGTTTACGTCAACAAAAAGTTTGGTATCATAGCTATCGGGACCATCATATTACAAGCTGATGTGGAGTGATGTACTGCAATCCTTTTTGTTGACACAAGATTCCACTACATGCTGAAGAATCCGATACATTTGAGAATCTGGTGAAAACGCTGAACCCCAGTAAAAACTAATTTTCCAGAATGACATTTGGTAGATGTATTATTGATTCACTTCATGGTACATAGCACCTTGGTATTGCTTGCAGTAATACCTATTACAACACATAAGCATCTGTTCCACTCTTGGATGGTTGACTTTTAATGGTTAACTTTAACTTGCGCTAATTTTGCAAAAATGTAACGCTTTAACGATTATTGAAGTTAACTTTTTAAGTAGTGGATTAACCATTAACTTTTCGGTTAACTGTTGCCACCTGTGTGTATAATGCTTTCAAATAATTAAATTTTTAGGCAATGTACAAAAAGGTGGATGGAGAATAAAACATTGTTATTGATTGTACTGAGATTCCAATACAAAGTAGTGGTTACCCTGACCATGGTCAAGGAACATACTCACATTACAAAGGTTTTCATACTCTCAAAGCACTAGTAGGTATTAGTGAGTTTGGAGTAGCTTTATATTGTTCCCATTTATATGGTGGAGCAACAACTGATCCTCAAATGGTAGAGTTATCAGGCTTCCTTGACCTTTTAAAAGGAGGACATTTTATTGTTATTGACAAGGGTTTTTAATGTTTGATTTTTTGGAAGCAAAAGGAGCCACTCTTAACATTACACCTTTCAGAGTGTCATAAGGTCCAAATGACTAGCAGGGTTATCGCAAATCTGTATACTGTGGTGAAAAAAGTGATATACGCTATTTTACCCCAAGCAATGCCAACATACACATGTCCTCTTGCAAATAAGATATTTTACATTGTTTTCAACGTTTGTAACGTCAAACAAATAGCAGTTTAATTTCCACCACTGTTTCTAACATTTTAAACTTAGGTTTTTAATTGTATATGAGCCTTTATAAAAAGAAAAATTCAAGTTTCTTCAGTTCCAATTTCTTTTATGAATGCTTGAAACACAGTTATGTATTAAAAACTACATCAACTTTTATTTACAGGTTTTTTCACAACTTCAATGACCAATTTAAACAATTGTGGTTTACAATATGGAGTATTTATCGTATTTACCTCTTTTTCTGTTGTACAAAAATTATAAAATCTCAGAAATAAGTTGTTACAGAAATTATTGTATAATAAAGTAAAACAAGTACCCTAAGGACAAGCATATTTTGATAAGAAGCTATTTACAGATTTAATTTTAAATTCTGTGAGCATTTTTGGTAAATTAATCATAATTTACGTTGGTAATTTATTCCAATCTCTGATCCCTTATGTGCGAAAGAATATTTTACAGAAATTAAGTGCCAGCTTGTGGTCATGATCATATTTTCCCTTCCATGCTTTACTCTAAATTCTTTCACCAATATCTTTCAACACCTCATACCTTGTACACTCCCAGTACTCTCCTGAAACCTCTGCTGTCTTCCAATGTTTAAAAAAATCTAGCTCTATTATGATATCAGTTACTAATTGCGCTCTGCAGCAATGTTCACACAAAATAATAAACACAACCATTTCGGCTATATAATTAAGCAATACAAAATGATTAACCAGTATTTAAAATAAATATCAAATCCATCCACTCAAGTTAGTGACTATGAAAAAATTCAGGTTCTGAGGGAGTTGTCAACTTTTAAAATTACTACTTAATAGAGAAACAAATCATTTACTTTTATAAGCAATAATAAAATTTTGATTGAGATCACATGAATAGGACACAATATTAGTACAAAGAACATGTACAAAATATCCTTCCATAAAGACAAACAAGATTTGTGCCATAATGAGGGTTTGGTGTAGAGAGAGCATTAACGAGAATGAATCAGAAATGGCATGATCTAACTCTGAGAACAAGCTTAACAACACAATTAAAATGAACAGATCAAAAAAAAATTGAATACAATACAATACATTCATTTTCCATTGATCCCAATATAAGAGACTGGCTCTGTGGGATGTGGAAAGTAGTCAATTTACAGCTAAACAGTTGCATAACAAAATAATAATCACACCAGTAGATGTACAGTCATAGCATACATGGTACATTAAACAATTCCATAACATTCATTCAGAGTACATTACGAAGGAAATAAGAAAGCTGAAAAAACAAAGGGGCTGGTGTAGATAATATTACTACAGATATCTTAAAGATAGCTGGAGTGACATTGTACCTTATCTTGAAATATTATTTAAAATGAGTCTGGATACTTGCTGCTTACCATAGGACTGGAAAAGTGCGATAGTAGTACCGGTACATAAAGGAGGGGTGAGAAATAGAGTTGAGAATTACAGGCCAATCAGTTTGACATCAGTGGTAGGTAAATTAATGGAAAGATTGATATGCAACCACATCAAAATATATGTGAGGAACGTAAGTGGTTTTCAAGCAGGCAACATGGTTAGGCAAGGATATTCATGCGAATCTCAGTTGGTGGGATATATGCAAGATATTTCAGATGAAATGGACAAGGGAGGCCAAATTGATAGTGTAGCACTAGATCTGTCTAAGGCGTTTGACAGAGTAAGCCATAAAATGGTAGTAAATAAGGTAAAAACCATTGGAGTGGATAAGAAAGTCATTTGCTGGGTAGAAGAATTTTTAAAAGGTAGAAAACAGAATGTTAGGGTAGGAAATGTAGTATGAAAAGAAGTGGAAGTAAAAATGGGTGTGCCACATGGTAGCGAATTGGGACCATTGCTATTCATTATGCTAATGAATAATTGTGTTGACAACAATCTTCTAGGGTTTTCAGCAGGATCCGGCTGCAAACCCTAGAAGATTTGTTGTCATTTATTCGCCGGGAAAGCCTGCATTCGCATATAATAATTGTGTTGATTGTTTACTATCTGAAATTAGATTGTTTGCAGATGACATAATGCTGTATAAAAGAATCAAAACGATAAAGGATTGTAAACAGTTGCAGGGTGATCTGGACAGGATATCTAATTGGGTTGGTAAACATGGAATGAAGATAAATGCAAAGAAGAGTCAGCTTATTAGATACACAAATAAAAAACAAAAGGTTAATTATGAATATAAGGTGGGGAAAGAATTGTTTGCTGAAGACTTGAAATGTAAATATCTTGGCATTACTTTTGATAACAAGCTTAACTGGGCAGGACACATTGGACAGGTGGTAGGAAAAGGTTTCAAAATTCTGCACTTGTTGGAGAGTGATGAGGGGCTCTACAGAGATGTAAAGGAATTGGTTTACAAAACTTTGGTCAGACCATTGCTCGAATATGGTATTGTAGTATGGGACCCACATTTGAGTATCAAATACAGGAATTAGAGAGGGTACTAAAAAGGGCTGCTAGATTTGTTTCTGGAAATTACCGCAGAATGCAATTAGTTACAGATATGATAAAAGAGCTGGATTGCAAGACAGGAGGAGGGTGAAGAGGGTCATGGGAGTGTACAAGTCCTATATTGGTGATGAATCATGGAAAGATAATGGTGTAAGAACTAAACGTAATGCATGGAAGAGAGAAGATGACCATGACAACAAGCTGGCACTCGATTTCACGCCCATGGGTGTAGGAAGATTCTCTTTTTTGGGTAAGGGTGTCAGGGATTGGAATAAGTTACCAAGAGAAATGATGAATAATTTACCAAAAGTTTTAAAGAATTTAAAGTTAAAATTTGGCAAGGGCAGGGTAGGCGTGGGCAGGGAAGGGGGACGATGGGTGGCAGGGAAATTGACACCAGAACATGCACTCCATTGCAATTTAAATGAATGTTACTATAAATATTAGACTAAAATGGCAGTCTTCTCAATAGCTTAATATAACAAAATTAATAATCTTGATATAGTGATTATATAAATTAGGGTAAACATATTTAAAAATAAATAAATAAAATATAGCTCTTTCATAAAAATCAACCATTTCAAAAATAAACTTGTTATTGCATCATAGTAAAAATTGGTTGAGGGCAAAAGGGTGTTGGAGGAGGAAGGGAGAAGGATGGGCGTGTAGGGAGATTGCCACCAGAGCATTCGCTCCATCACAATTAATGAATTAATAATTATTAATGATGATGATAAGGTTTTCACAAATATGTTGTGAGAAAGACAATTATGACAATCTTCAAGAATTTGAACCTTGGGCTTGTAGAACAGGCAAAAATAACCCATGATAGTAGAGGGTAACAGCATTCATCAAATGATTCTTATAGGATCTATTTAAAAGAACACACTGCTCAACAATTCCCTTTGTTGTCCATATAACAAAATCATATCTTCAATTCCAGTCAATACCAGCTGTGCCTGCATTTGCGCATAATATCTTTTGTACATCACTTTTCCATTTGGGGGCACAGAAAGGCATAGTGATGGTTTGTCAAATCACATACTGTATGGGCATTTAAGCTCAACTATGGTCTTTCCATCCTCAGCAATGCTATCTGAAGCAGCACCAAAGTAATCCCACTCATTACTTTGGAAGAGTCCACATGATTACACCTGTTGGAAAAGTAAATAGCATTTTTTTAAAAAAATTCAGAAGATGACTATATCTATTCACACCACAAAAATATAGCACAAAATAACAGTTTGGCTCAGTGGCTGAGACTGTAATAACAAAATCAAAATAAAGGCAAAAAAATCACACCATAACCTTCAACCCCATGAGTTCTCATAAGATCTGGAAACTTTTTTTTCTTAAATCCACGTTTTAGAGATGGATCATTTTTTAGGCTCTTTTTGGTTTAGTTGTCTCCTGGCTGGACCTTCACAGAAATTACGTGTTGCAACAAGTTTACAATGTTTCTAAAATGAGTACATAAAAGTTAGATCAACAATTATGTAAGTAAGAAATCTGCTAAAATATTTATTATTATGTCAATTCATACTTAGTACACTACCTGCTTCCACAGTTCTCAATATTTAATACGCCATTGATCCTGTTATCATTTTTGTCTGGGCTGAATTCCATTCAACACTGTTGGCTTGGTCCCTTTCCAGTGTACAGTTTGATGGTCCAGAATCACTGCAGGAGGAGTTGTGCCATGAAAGGGCAAGTAAATGGGCTTTGTGGCTCCATGGCAAGCAGCATACCTTTGAACATTTCTTCTCAAACTACTTTGATTGGCCACTGCTGCAAATTAAAGTAAATTCGATACAATACATTCATTTTCCATTGATCCCAATATAAGAGACTGGCTCTGTGGGATGTGGAAAGTTGTCAATTTACAGATAAACAGTTGCATAACAAAATAATAAGTACACCACTAGATGTACAGTCATAGTATACATGGTACATTAAACACTTCCATTACAAAATAATACATATAGGCTAACAGAAGATGTACAGTCATAGCATATATGGTACATTAAAAAAATTCCATAACAAACTAAATACATACACCACGAGATGTACAGTCATAGCATACATGGTAAATTAATTATGTGAACTATATTTACACAAGATACTGGCAGTTATTTTGGGTCTACTGGAGATCGCGATTCCGCTACAACAACACATAGTAATATCGTTGGAATACTGATGTAGTCAATCGCAAGACGTATTATTATCAAGCAGTAATTCCGTTGTAATACAGCCTGGACCATTATTTTCAAGCACAAATTATGTTGTAATACAGCCTGGACCAGTATGAAACCGTTAAATGTAGGCCCTACTTAGGGAATAATTTATAGTGGAGACTTGCGTTTGACCACTGCAGTATTATGATAACAACTCCTGGCGGAATCGCGATCTCCAGTAATCCCGTTATTTTTTAGATACCTTAGAAATAAATTCTTCGTCAGAGTAGAAGTTGTCAATTAAAAATCCTTTCAATTTTTTCCTGAATTTATTCTTATCATCTACTAGACATTTAGTATGTGTTGGGAGCATATTGAAGATATGTATCCCTGAATATCGGTCCCTTTTTGAACAAATGACAGTGACTTGTAAGTCTTGTGAAGATCATTTTTACTTCTTGTGCCATAATTGTGTATTTTACTATTTGTTTCAAACAAAGTATAATTTGTGACTACAAAGGACATTAATGTGTATATATACTCAGATGCTAATGTTAAAATCCCTAACTTCTTGAACAGCTCTCTACATGTAGTTCTATTGCTAACCCCACACTAATTCTTATTACACGCTTTTGGGCTCTGAACACTTTGTCTCTATGGGTAGAATTGCTCCAGAATATTATTCCATATGAAAATAGGGAGTTAAAATAAGCAAAATAAACTAGCTGCCTCATACGGAGATTTCCTAAAGCTGAAATTGTACGAATTGCAAACGTGGCTGCACCCAATCGCTTTAGTAAGTCAGAAACATGTACTTTCCAATTTAAATTATGATCAATATACAAACCTAGAAATTTCACACTCTCAAACTTACATAATGCACATTTAGGCAAATTACAGTAATTAATACTACAAGCTCAATTTAACAAGCTCTTACCTGTGGCTGGCTAATCTTGGAAACAAGCTCCCTGGATTCGTCACACAAGTGATAATGTTCTAAGTTGTAGCTTACTGCAGTAACATGTTTAGATGTTACAGACCACCCAGATCCCGTGGACATAGATGGCACATAGCCTGATAAATTTCTCTGGATTCTCTACTGAGCACCATTTTCACCCTATAATCCATATTATTTGCAGTTGCAGCCGAACACAAAGCTTCAATGAAGATAATCTCATTCGGCACACATCTCATTAAACCCATCTTCGGGAAATTAGTTCACTGCCTCCGGAAGCACTACCTCAAATTGAAATAATGTTTTATTGAGGTTTGGGAGTTGTTCTATCCTCTGTAACCTGTAAATGCAACGCAAAACTTAAAAACAAAAACAAATAAAAGACTTTGGCCTAAAATCAACATTTATAGATTTTTAAAAATGATTTCAAGCGGTTCAAGAAGCGAATAGAGAAAAACCGACAAGAGGGCTAAGCCATATTTCAAACAAATTTCTACATTTTACATACGTTTAACGGCTTCACATATAGATTTATGAAATAATATGCATTTTGGAACGTGTGTAGTAAATTATTCGCTTTGATCTTGTGAATTGTCACCTGCTAATCAGTTCTTGTTTCGTGCACTTCCACAGATTACGTGCTCCGTCTTGAAGGAGTAACTCTTTCAGCGTTAAATTCTTATAACCGCACTCCATCACACACAAAAACAGAGACAATGAAAACAAACACATAATGTAATGGCGCTGCAACTCAGTAGCATGCTCAATACCAAACAGAGACAATACCAAAGGAGTTACACGTATCGTCATTGCTACGTCACTTCCGCGTGGCGAGGGAGTGGGAGGCGCGTGGCGAGGGAGTGGAGGATTCTCGCATGGCATGGGTGTACCCACAGACGCTTCAATAGTTGACAGTTTCTTTCTCTTTATTTTTGAATATACATGTCCCAAATTCCATCGAAATCCGATAAAAATGAAGGGATGTAGAAGGGTAGAAGGGATGGTTTCTCAGTGAAAATTCATATGGGACCACTTTGGAGGGATAAACTATTCACTAAAAAAAATTCATTTAAATCGGTTCAAAATTGATGAGATATCGCTGAACATACATGCAAAAAAAAAAAAAAAAAAAAAATAGTTCAGACTAATTAGAACCTCCTCCTTTTAAAAATTAAGTGGGCAGATAAAGTACGAGATGAACGAGTTTTAGAAATGATGGGTGAGGAAAAGAAGTTTGTGGAAGAGTCTTACAGAAAGAAGAAACAGAAGGGTAAGTCATATTTTTGTGACATGCAGGATTGGTTAACTTGTTAGTGGAGGGAACAGTGGAAGGTAAAAACAATGGTAAAAAACTGGAGAGAGAGACAGAGATTAGAAAATATGAAGCAGAAGGTATTCCTCCCATGGAGGAAGGTGATTCCTACCATGGCAGAAGAATTAATTTGTAATTGTATACTTTGTGTGTGTATAAATCGCTGGAGATACCTTTCGTATATGGTGTCTATGGTAAATGACTTATTGTCTCTGGTTATGTGGTTGTCTCTGTGTTATGTTTTGTTTGTATTTTTATGGTAAACATTTTGAATAAGTGGAAGTAGCATCCAGCGGTTCTATTCAAGAGGAAAACATGTATAATCTGCTAGTGAGTCCCCCTTAAATTTTTTGCTGTCATAGACTTGTAAATATAATGTTACAATACCAATTCTAAATATCTTTTGTTTAGTAGTAGCCTTAGAGCAGTATAAAAACTATACTAGCATTTGCAATATCTCGATTAGGCTTTCCTAAGATATCCATGGCGCCGCAATCTAGTGATGGATTCTATTGTAACTCGACGACACAAATGAAATATGAAGAACTTATATCATCTCGCTTAATGCTGGAGGTACAGAATGTCAAAAATTAGGGATTACTGGAGCTCGCGATTCCACCAGGAGTTTGCATCATAATACTGCAGTGGTCAAACGCAAGACTCCGCTAGAAATTATTCCCGAAGTGCATTTAACAGTTTATGCTGGTCCAGTCTAATGCAGAAAATGTCACTATTACTCCATGTGTGGTTCACAATGCATTTAATGTGTTTGGTGTGTCTGGATTGTTTTACTTTGTAGAGGCAGTATAGCAGAGAAAGTATTCAGGTTGCAATGCATCCTGGACCAGAGTGTTCTTATTACAGCATAAGGCACAAGGGAATTTAGTTATTATTAGTAATTATGCAATTCCAAGGTGATGTGATATATGATTGAGTAACCACATTTTGAGTTGCCTGTGAGTGTGATATCCACAGGCAATATAGTACAACAAATCGAGTGTACTGTCAAGTGATACAATCTCTTTAGTCTGTATTTAGCCATGGTGAGTGTCATTGCGATAACCATCCCTGTTGTGGCTTCTAACTGAGTTTTTCACAACAAGTGAAGAGTCATCAGTTGAAATGTCATTGTCATCTATTATTACTGCAGCTATTATAGAAAAACTCCAAATAATTCTGTGCTGTACTATCCTTACATTGAAAGGAATGTTCACTGTTATCTACTTGTTGCTGCTAAAAGGCTTGTAAAGAATGATTTTAAGTTTGTAGCTATTTTCTGAATGATGAATGAATTGTAACTACTCTTGATTGTTTCTCCAGGATTACTGGATATCTCATTGCATGAGGAATTGACATCATAATTCAGCAGTAGTCAAATTCAAGACTGTCCTAGAAATAATTTCTGAAGTAATCTATTACAGTCTAATTACTAATTGAAAATAGTGGTCCAGGATATATTAAAACCTAATTACAGCTAAAAATATATCTTGGATCTGACCACCATATTATTATGATGTCACTAGTCAGTGGAGAACATTGTTTCGTAAAATCTTCTAGGGCTTTCCACCGGAATAGTGCATCAGTAAAAATATAAAGTGACATAAATGGCCCAGTTTACCGGAAGACTGTCCACATTGCAGATGGCTCTAGCACAACGTACCAAGATCGACAACACTGAATTGCGATGAGCGGGATAGTGGTAGCTCTGTGCCCCAAGATATAAGCTAGAGTCATCTGCGACGAGGACAGTCTTCCGGCTGAACTGGGTTATTTACGACACACTTTCTGTATGAACAGCTACAGTGAGGCACAAATTAACAAGGCTTTTTGCAAGAAGTTGAAGAAGAAGAAGACGGAGAAGCAGCAAGCAGACCAGTATGTGTTTCTACCATATACCGGGGCAATTTCAGCTAAAATTGCCAGACTAAACAAAGTAGGGATTAAAACTTTTTTCTGGCCACCTAAGAAGATAAGGGACCTACTATGCAACGTCAAGGATGGGTTGGGCCTTAGGCATCCCGGCATATATTCAATTCCGTGTTAATGTGGACAACGATATATCAGGCAGACCACACGGTCTGTATTCTAGCGGTGTTTAGATCACGCTAGACTTGTACGGTTGTGGCAGGTTACTAAGTTGGCCGGGTCTTGCATAGTATCAAGGAAAGGCATACCTTCGATTTTGAGGCGACAAAAATACTATCTTTTGGCAAGGGCTTTTGAGATAGTGTGATTAAGAATGCTATGGAGATTCGGCTAGCTGATGGAATTTTAAATAGGGATTTGGAATACCGCCTCGGCACGCCATCGAATCCAGTGATAGATCATCTAAGGAGGCAGAGATCAAAGCTACAAGATTATTACCTCCAGCCACTCCCCTCCACTGCACATAGCCCTACCATGTCTCTGGCCTCACTACCAGGCCACCCCAGCAACTGGCCGCCCCATCAGGTCTTTCCCTGCCCCACCGTCTGTGCACCGATTGGTCCCGATGCATGTGACTGATGTCACCTGGCAACCAAAGGCCTTATAAGTGGGGACTCTTCTCAAAATTTGACACTTTGCCAGAACATGGAGCCAGAGGCAGGCTCTGAAATGTCGTTCTGTATTTTTATTGACGCGCTATCCCGGTGGAAAATCCTAGAAGATTTTACGCCTGACTCGCCGAGAAAGCTTACATTCTTTCAGTGGAGAACAATGTTGATGTGGTAGAATCTCAGTCTCCGGTAGACCTGCTTCTCCATCCATAAGGTAAAGGGATATACAAATGTGGGAATGGGTGAGTGCAGAAGAAATTATTTTGATTACTTTGAGGTAAGTAAGTTTATTTTTAATTTTCTTATATTTGAAAATCATGGTTTAGGTACAGTTTCATCACACAATTTAATTTCTTTATAGCTTTTATTAGACCTACATTTTAAATTTTATATACAAGAGAAGGCACATTAAGTTGGTCTAACCACCATTTCATGCAGGTTTCTTTTCTATAGCTTTTAGATTAATTGAAATAGAAAAAAAATTAAGGTGCCGCTGGTGTTACCACTTTTATCTTCGTTGAACCACATTATAGTTGGTGGTTTATGAAGTTTGATGGTGTGATATGGGGAAGAATATTAATGCGAGGTTGATGAGTGGTCTGAAAAATTACACTTATTTTAGGCATTTGGGCCGTAATGTCATTTATGAGTTGGAAAAACTTGGATCTGAATCTTTGTAGTACTTCTTTTAAGGACTCGGATTCTGGGACCTAACTGTCCGGGTATCATTTGATCACCAAATTTTTGTATCTTTATCGGTTGGTGTAGTGAGTTTAGCTGTTTTTATCTGGCGAAAATCTGGTTCCAATCTCAGGACATGGTTTCTTTTTACTTGAGTTGAAATGCTGAAGTTTTTCATTTGGCTTTTAATGGGGCTCCTGAATTGTTTTGAAGGAATAGAGGGAAAAAATGTCAAACAGTGACATAATAAATAGGCCCTATTGGCTACAAAGGTTACCATTTTATTATATTAATGGCGTGTTGTGAAGCTGGCAGTTTATTTGCAATGATT
The DNA here is from genome assembly GCA_031002005.1 of Vandiemenella viatica. Lineage (NCBI taxonomy): Eukaryota > Metazoa > Arthropoda > Insecta > Orthoptera > Morabidae > Vandiemenella > Vandiemenella viatica. The sequence goes on along the minus strand of JARYHS010001944.1, from coordinate 2,417 downwards.
TAAAGTGGTCATGCTGGAAGAAATAGAATGGAAGGTATATGGGTCATTCCATGTCAAATCAACTAACAGTCTGAACCTTGACCTCTCAGATTTGGATGATTTTTTTTCATGTAATGTACCCACCAACACTAGTTTAAATTTGAAATTTCAAATTTTTCTGACTTTTGGTTTTTGAGTTTCAAGGGTTTAAAAATAAAAAAATGACTGTTTTTGATCGATTTATGATTGTTTTAAAATGCTGTAGCTCAAAAACTATAAAACCTAGAGAGCTGAAACTTGCACCATTGTTTTCCTCTAAGAATTCCCTTCAATTTGATATGTAACATGACTATGCTACCTAATTCTGAAAATTTTTAAAAATTACAAAATATTTATTTTTGAAATTTCCAAAATACGTACCCTCGGATTTTTTTTATAAAAATTATATGTGTTGTCCAGTCTAACCGACTACATGCAAGCAAAATTTTAAGATGGGATCTCAATGGGTTCTTGTATAAAAAAATATTTGACTACCAAAATACACAGTAGTGAGGTGAAAAGCATACTATTTCTAGGCTATTTATACCAAGGTAGGCCTACATAATTCTAACAAACTTAAATTATTAAATTAGCCTTTTTATGTAACATTACCCTCTTATTGTTTGTTAATTCATTAAATGATATTTTAATGCCAGAATATATAATATAAAAAATAATAATTTAAGAATTTTAAGATGTAATATGACATTCACTTTTTATTATAAAAAACTTAAGATTTTCAAATACATTAAAATGTGTATGAATAATCAAAGCAAAGAATAATGCTAGATTGGGCATTCACAACAATCAGATAAGAGTGCATCCTGTAGTGTAGAGAAACAATTTGTAACTTGAAAGGAATGGCACAGTCTGTAGCCTGTGTTCATGTCCCAATATGCACTGCATTGGAGATTGGATCCACTGAGCCCAGCCAGTTGTCTGGGTGATTCAGTAAACACAAACTTATGAGCGCTCTATATTGTACTGTGTTTTTAGTGTAAAGTTGTCCAAGTGATCTAGTATACAGCAGTGTAGTCTTAGTGTATGCCATGCTGTTTACATGGTAATATATCAAACATAAAAAAATAAGAGTAGGCTATTTACTACATTTATTTTTTCTAGAATTTTCCAAACAATAGAAATGTAGTTTTATAAGTTGTATATATTTTTACTTTTTGATAGAAGATTTTCTTACCCTACAAAAATGACATCTCAGAAGAATTGGGTGATTATTTCTGCTAAATGTTGTAACCCTTTTAAAACTGAACAACATAAGAAAGTCCGTGTACAATCACTAAGAAATGTAACAGACTGGATGTGCTCTCTAGACTCAGGAATCATTAGTGGCATGAAAATATGTGATGCATGTAGGAAAAAGATTAGTGACAAACACAAAACAGAAGATGAAGTTTTACCTTGTAGTAGTGAAAATTTAAATGATTCTTTTACTGATCCTCAATCTTCCTTAGAATATTTGAACAAGTCACTGGAACTAATGGGTGAGTCACCACTAAAGAAGAAAAAGATTAATGTACCTAAATAAAGTCTAGCTTAGAAAAGAACTTACTACCAGAATCGAGCCAAGAAGAAGTTATTATTAAACATTCCGAAGATGAATCAGAGATGATTCAACAGTTAAAAGAAAACATTGCTCAAACAACAAAAAGAAGTGAAAAAATGATGATTTTGTCTATCTTACCTATGAGTTGGAGCTGTCAGAAAATAGAAGAAGAATTTGGAGTGACAAACTACATGGCCCGTGCAGTAAAATTGTTAGTAAAAGAAAAAGGAATTTTGTCAAATCCTAAACCTGGAAGAACTCTAAATGAGAATATTGCTGACTTTGTAAAAGACTTCTACAATTCTGACGACGTTAGTAGAATGATGCCGGGGAAAAAAGATTGTGTGACCATAAGAAATAAAGATGGAAAGATCCAGGTACAAAAGAGGCTAGTGTTGGCAAATTTGCAAGAAATATACCAATTATTTAAGGAAAAATTCCCAGCAAACAAAACTGGTTTTTCCAAGTTTTGCGAATTGAGACCAAAGAACTGTATCCTGGCTGGAAAAAGTGGCACACATACTGTCTGTGTGTGTACCTTACACCAAAACATTAAGCTAATGATGACTGGTGCTAAAATGCAAAATTTTATTTTGGATGGAGATGAAACTGCTTTGAAATCTTATCATTCCTGCCTGGTCAAGATGTTGTGCAGTCCACCATCTCAACATTGTTTTATGGATATTTGTAAAGAATGTCCTGGTGTCTCTAGACTTAAAGAGCTATTGAATGCAAAGTTCAATGATGATATGATTGATGAAGTTACCTACAAAAAGTGGGTAACTATAGATAGATGTTTGATGGAAACTGTAGTAAAATGTACTGATGACTTTATTGA
>JARYHS010001943.1:0-45031 GCA_031002005.1 Vandiemenella viatica | reverse complement strand
TAATTGTACTTGTAAGTGACAGGGTCAGTTCTATCTGATATTGAGGCCCTGGAGGTGTCTGGTATCCAGAATGTTTTGATGGGGTGTGATTTCAGACATTACTTTGATGGCTGTGACTGTGAAACAGTTATTGAGGTCATGAGAGTAGTGACAGGTGGCAACAGAGTAGTCTAAATTTTGCGATCAAATTGTGACCATTCAATCTGTTTTGTGATGAGGCTGAAGTAATAACTCTGACAGTGTAGGCAAGTGAGCTTGTAAACAAAGTGAGACGTGGTGCAGGTGGTATGGCCTTTGATGGTGTATGTTTTGTCAATGGTGGGGTAGCAATAGGTTGCGGTGGGTGGATGCATATTGCATCTTTTGAAATGAGATCTATTACAAGGAAAGGCGCAGTAGGGAGGTTTAGGAACATTAGAAGGCTGGTTTTGTGCACACTATATTTTTTATGTTGTCTGGCCTGCTAAAGGTAATGTAGGGTGTTGTGATAAAGGATAATTTGGAGAATGCGATTCATTTCAGGAAAAATGAGATAATTGTAGTCATGAAGAAAAGTCTCGTTCATCGATTGCAGGCCCGTAGAGAAGTGGGTGAGAAACACAATATTGTAATTGGTTTTGAGTTGTTTGTTCCGGTATGCTGAATAGTTTTTATCATGATATATCAGTTTATGGACCAATTATGCAGAATTATTCATATCTATAAAACAAAAACTGGGTATATTTGTACCAGAAAATATGAAATCTACCGTGAAGATTTCAATAGGGGTTTCTTCATTTTAAAGCTTAGAATATCAACTCAGTTGTTTGGCATGTCTTATGCTTCTGTGTTACATGACACCGGAACACTAAATGAAATTCTGAACGTATGGTGAGGAATACCGCTGATGGAACCGCTGGATGCAGCATGCTTTGCAATAAACGAACCTTTAATGAAAGCAATAAGGTAAATTTACAATAACTATTTTGCACATTAAACAAACCTTTCCTTTAATTTGGGTTATTCAATTTTTAAATGCCATAAAACAACAGAGATTTTCTTTAACCACGATCTCTGGCAGTAAGCCTACAACTATATTATCTCTGGCCATCAACCAGGTGCGGATCCAGGGGTGGGGGGCTTGGGGGCTCAAGCCCCCCCCCCAAAAAGTATCTAGGTCCACCCCCGACATTCTAATTTTGGAGACTGTTTTTTTTAGCTCTACGAATTCGAGGCCCATGGAGGAGGCTATAAAGACTCCCCCATGGCAGACTCAAGGGGCCCCCCCCCCAAAAAATTCAAAATCCACTGAAGGTAAGCCCTCTGAACCAAAATTCACTCAATCCAAGCCCCCCCAAACCAAAACCCTGGATCCACCTCTGCCATTAGCATAAGTCTTCTTTCTGAATAAAATCATTTATTTACCATAATATTATTCTGAATTCACTTTTAAAAGGCTGAATCTGCAAAAAGTGTATCCATTCACTTCACAATTGAATCAAATGAGAGTTTCTAACATAATCTAGCGTTGTTTAGTAATGTAGCAATGCAATTTCTTAACCAAATTAATGAAGCTTGATGCACATGAATCTTTTCGGATGAATGAAAATAGTGTACGTGCAAATAAACTTCAACCCACCTGTTTCTTGGTAGGTGGGCAAGTGACTCTAGGTTTGCTTTAATTCCGAAAAAAAGTTGGCACGAATTTTAATAATCTTTGTGCAGATGTTTCTCATTGAGTACGGGTAAATCTACGCCAACTATATCGGGCCGGAATCTCCGATAGTTATGGAATATTAGAGCTTGTGTCAGGTTGTTGGAATAAGAATGAATGAGCTTCAGAAGGTTAGGCTATAGGGGTTGTAGCATTTTGTGCGATAAGGATAGCAGCTAATAAAGTGCAGATATTGTTACAGGTTTTAGGGTTACACATGAAGATTCTTCAAATTTGACCAGGAAAGGATAAGCATAAGAGAGTTTTGCAAGTATCTGTAGCAGTGACTTTAATTATCAAGTACAGCAATTGGAGTGGGTGTAAACAAGGTCAACTAGATTTGTTTTTGAAACCTGATAGTTAGCCATGGAAAATTAAGGAATCAGGAAGGAATTAATATGGAGAGTGTTTGTGGAGGGCACATGTCAAGGTAGTGCTCAAGGCCTGGCAAAAACTGGTAGGGAGGGGGGGGAGGTATATTGGTGTAGAGAGTGGTGACCAGAAAGAAATCTGCTGGTGGCGGTGTGGATTTTCTTGGTAGACTTTGTAGTAGACTTGCGCATAATAGTTCGCGAAGGGGAGCGCTCAGTTTAGTTTGCAGCTCCCTCGCGAACTAGTTCGCTCTTTTAGTTCGTTAGTTCGCGTCTCGAATTCAGAGAAACAGATCGTTCGCTCGCCTTGCTACCGCTACTGCACGCGCTATTTTGTTAAGTCAGTTTTATTAGGACATAATCATTTTTTGTCGTTTCTAAATGGAATTTAATATGACCTTCTTAACAAAAGTTATTGCTTAATAATAGCCCTTTCAAATTACATTAGCATGAACAGTTGGCGCCGATAAACCAAAGTGCTCATTGTCCTTTACACAAATGGGTAAATTGAATAATTGTGCTGTTTTTACTATTTACTTTACATGCATTCGTAGAATATTAATTTTTTAAATGGATTTGTTTATTAGTTCATGGAAGAAACATTACTTATAAAAGGCGCTAATGATCCTGCCGTCGACGCGCCCTTAAACCCCAACAACAACAACAACAACAAAACACAACATTACTTATAAAATATTATAAACGCGTTTATTTTGATGAATTAAAATACCCGTTTATAAGTAATCGGCTTTTTTATATAAATAAAGTTTTGGAAATCATGGACAAAATATAATTCTACTATTGACTACAACTTAAGTACTATATGACAGAAATAGTATTACCTATATTTTTAAGAAAAATAACATTAATACTTCCAATGTGATATCAAATAATTAGACATATAAAAATAACAGTGACCCTTGAATTAGAAAGTGGTAGCAATAACGAAAGTGCGTAAATTTCAATTGAATTGGAAGTCATTGAGCTATTATTTTATTGGTGAAGGGGAGAATAATCCAACACACATTCACAATTTTTGGGCGACGAATGAAACTGATGAAGACACAAAAGTTAAAATCTTTTTGAATTTCGCAAGTCATTTCTTTCATCACTTTCAAAAAGCTGTTAACCAACTGACTGAGATAAGTATTATATTATGTCAGCTTTAAAATCAGCGCTAGAAAAATGTAAAAGATATCGTTTCTTTGGTTAAGAAAACAAGAAAAAGCCTTTAGAAACCAAATTCTCCACAGAAAGTGATAATATAAAAAAACAATGCTCTAGTATTCGTTGATAAATGTCTGGAGTATCTTAGTAAATAGTTAGATTTTAATGAAAGCAATTGGCTATACAAAATCCAAAAATTAAATTCAAATCGCAGGGTTTCATCTGACGACTATGAGACTATATTAGAGGTTATAAATTTGCGAGAAAAAATGAATATCAAAGTGAACAAACTTTACTCTGAAATAACAATATTATACGAAATCCAGGTAAAAGTAAGAGAAGTATTTCATGAATAAAAAATGAGCTTTTTCTCGAAATTAATTTGACAACTGAAAGCGATAAAGCATATGACAATTTTACTGTAGACAAAAAAGAATTAAAGATGAAAGAAGTGCAAAAAATATAGCTTAAAAAATGAAATAGTAAAAACATACCTTTTATAATTTTCTATTCTTTCGTAAAATATTATATTTTTGGAGTGTAGCATATTTTTTTTATAGGTTATTCTTTTTAAAAAATTCCTACAATCAACCGAAAAAATATTGGAAACCCTAGAGGCGAATGGTGCTAGTTCGCGAACGGTAGCGCTCAATTTAGTTCGCGAACGGTACCGCTCAGTTTAGTTCGCGAACGGTACCGCTCTCTATAGTTCGCGACCGGGAGCGCTCTGTTAGTTCGCGAACGGTACCGCTCTCTTTAGTTCGCGACCGGGAGCGCTCTGTTTAGTTCGCGAACTAGGTCCAAGACAGCTCGCTCGCTCGCTTTGCTAGCGCTACTGCACGCGCTCTCTTGTTTGTTATGGTAGTTGTGGTTATCGATGGTTGTCTTTTGATTGTTAATGGTATCAAAGTGTATTTTATTTTCACATTCCACGTTAAATTTCCGTTTGTGACTTCTGCAATAATTATTAATGTTGAACAATTTATTTTTCTTTTATTTATATGTGTCTTCAGTAAACTGTGTCCACAAGGAACTGTGTTTCCTTTTAGATAATAAACTAAAACAAAAGTTGGTCTTCGGGAAAGGATCTAACGAACTAAGGAGCGAGAGATCTGGGAACTAGTTCGCGTAGTTCGCCTGTGGGAGCGCTCTTCCGAACTAGTTCGTTCGCGAACTACACAAGACTACTTTGTAGGAGGGATTGAGTAGTGTCTCTGACATAGGATGGGAGAGCATCTATTAAATGTAGGTGTTAACCCATAGGAGGCGTGCCCTAAGTATCTTGGACAGAAGGCAATGTTGGTGTCTGTGGTCTTTAAGGAGTAAGGAGGGAAATGGAGCAGTGAGAGAGAATAATCACCATGATAAACCCATCACTTGGAAGTATAATTAATTTATTTATATTGTAGTGCACCAAGGTTTCAGAGATTTACACGGAATTCTAGCAACTTTTACAGAATATTATAGAAAGCTAGATCAGTAGTGACAGTCAGAAAGAATAGTAAACTCAAGAGGTGATGACCTACTTAGTAGGCCAAGACAGTCAGCGATTTCACACAGGCAACGACGTAATCGGGCCAGGATGGCCACATCAGGGAGTCAGATGATTGGATAGTTTTTATCCCCTCCTGGTAAAATGTGGTGGGGAGAGACAAACAAAACTCGGGAACAACTGATGGAAAGAGGTTGAACTGGCGGCCAAGTCCGCAAGCTGCAAGAAGGATGAAGCGGCTACAACTGGGGTTCGAGCAGCAGAAGATGACGGCCGTGAGCAGCAACGCGGATAGCAGCCTCAGTGGATTAGACATCACGGCATGACAATAAATACAGGAGCCTGCTTAGATGCCAATAACTATTTGGGGATGGTATAGCCTCACAGAAAGTTAAGGGAGAAATGTTAGTCTCTGGCATTGGTCGCAAAAGCTAAAACTGACTTGGCTGGAATAAGGGAATGAAAGGATTAATGGGTTGTTACATGGTTATCATGTACATAAGAGAATAAATGTAAACAGTTGTACATAAGCAGCTGGTGTATTATTTACACATTATACCGCTCACAAGACAATAGGTCTCCTATCCACATATAAGTTATCCTCTCGGTGGTGACAGAGCAAAAAAAAAGAATAGTAGCCAGTCCACCACAATATATACTATATTCTTTTTATTTACATTTTAATATTTTTAATAATTTTTTACCCCTTATATATGTCCATTTTCTTATATATGTCTTTTTATTTTATTATGATTAATTTCTTTTTCAAGAGTAATATTTCCATGAACATTGTTTTACACCTCTCTAAAACCCATTATTCATATTGACCACCAGTGTCTGTGTTTCTGTTTTGATGACATAGGGCACAGTCCAAAATATTATGTTTTTCTATATTTGTGTTGTTATTTTGTTGCTGTTACCTTCTCTCTTCCTTTCAGTATTAATATTGCCACCTTGCATTTCTTCCTGCTCCATTGTTACTAAAATTATAATTTGTAATTGATGTTTTTAGGGAAGTGAAGTTGATAAATTATATAAGATGTTGGAAATAGAAGTGCGAGGTAATGATCCAGCTGTACTCAAGAGTTATCAGAAATTTGCTACCATGGCAGCTGATGAGCTGGGCATTGGTGTGGGTCAATGGTTTGTATTAAGAAATGCAGTTAAAATATATTCAAATAGAGAATAGTTTTATCTCAGTCTTTAAAAAAAAATCTTTTCTAGTTATAGTAATTACATTTAGTGCAGTGCAGTTATCTAACAGTGAGAAATATTTGGATTTTTGGCCAACTTAGTGTGTTTCTAACTGACTGTTGCAAATAGAGCCACACTGTGTGAAATGCTGTGTTTTATCTAGGATTATCTTGAAAATGATGAAGCTCTTAATATAAATCATTCATTAAATTACTTGGATTAATTTTCCATCTTAGGACAGAGAGAATAAACATTACTTCTAATAATAATAATTGTTGAACATTTATTGTTCATTGATCATGGTAAATATTATCATTGTTGATTCATATTTAATGAAATACATAAATTGAGAAACATGTAATAAAAAAGCATAATGTTTTCCCTGAAAGTGTATAGTATTTTCTCATCTGCTATGGTAGGCCACATACTGCACAGTAAACACACTTCAGTTGCAAGAACTGCATTTTATGTAAGACTGGAAGGCCAACGACTGCAAGTAGGAATAGCAATCCAGCAATGCGGGATCCTGCATCATTTGTCAGGCTGGCAGATCCCACAAAAAATAAGCGGATCCACAATCCGTAAAATGGAGCAAAATGATTCGTCAGTCTGTGCGACCTTTTCCTCCCCGTCGTCAATTTCAATCCAGACTGACTCGATCTCTACTGATTGTATTTTCTTGTTTGCCTGTACCCTTGAAGTTCACATTTGACTCGCAGCAACAGATGTGTGTTTTTATAATCTTTCATGGTTTTTAAATAGTTAGATACACTTCTGCAGTTTTATAAGAACTCCTGTTTGCTTTTGCTGTATATATTACTATAATTTTAGTTATGTCATTCCACTGGAAAATTTGCCCCCAGATGATATACATAAAAAATGATACAGTTGGAATTGTTTTTGAAAAGGACGTAGAAATAATACAAAAAGAAGCTGTTTCAAAAAGGAAAAAATCTGTGGAATAAATGGTTTCCAGAATGCTTTGCAAAATAATTTTACCATAAATTGTTTCTATACTTCATCAAAATTGAGCTAACTGTTTTCACATCAAAATTGAGCTATATGTTTTCAAAAAGTGGATTTCAACTTCCTAATTCTGCTAATATAAGCTCTGTAGTCACAAATTTTTCAAATACCATAAAAGTTGACATGACTGTTCAGTTTGAATATCTCAAGAAACAATAACAAAGATTTTTGTTGAGAATTGATGAGTGAACATCCCAAAAAATGACAATATTTGAATGTTTACGTTCACAAGCTTTGGTCTCAATCTCTTAACTCTTGTTATTTGCTAATGTTCTGACTGAACAATTTTCATGGCATAAGTTGGTAAACTTCTGTCTTGGTACCTGCAGTTGTGCTTTTTTTACACACTACACAATTGGCTATCAATGTGCTATACAAAAAAAAACCTAATGAAACAGAAGTCGAACACAAGGAAGCAATTATGACTGACTCGGACATATGGGACAATTGAAGCACAGAGACTGATCCTAACATTGAGTCATCCACCTACTCAGATTTAGTGGTCTCAAAAAATTGTGAAAAGTTGTCAAGTTTTTCAAAAAGTCTTTTATTTTTTTATGATTTCAATCTAACGAATGAGCGAGGAGGCAGAAATGGCAAAATTTATGAATGTGGCAAACTATACTTCTATACATCTTTAGCACAGTGATGTTAATATTAATACCAACTGCTTTAGAGACCTTACTGTCAAGGAACTGTAAAGCTCCAGTGAATAGAAAATTCCACAAAAACAATTTCATGGCTGTTTAGTGACATAAAGTTATGAGATCTTGTTCTGACCAAGTCTACACTTTGCAGTGTATATTCACTTTCTGATACAGAATGGTTCCACTCTGTGTTATGTATCGTTTACTTAAAATCAAATAAAAACATATATCTGTTGACTCAGCCATTGTGTATGTCTTAATTTTTACTGAAATGAAAGCAATAATATATATACTGTATGTATGTATGATTTAATCTGAAATAAGTGCAATGGAAATCTTGCCTTTGTGTATTTTTAAGATTGGTAAAGCAATACTATTGATGCAGGCTTAGTAAAACATGGCATGTATAATGGCCAAGTCACCAGATTTTACTTTTTTCCCAAGATTTGTAATACTGAGAAAAACCATTCTGTTCTAGGGCAGACTGTGAGGTGTAAACTTGGCTCAGAAGATCTCATTTACTTTTTGTCACTATACAACCATCAGACTTGGCCTGTTTTTACAAAAATTGTTTTCATGGGATCTCATTTCTTTACAAGACAGCTAGTAAGCTCCATGTGAAATGTAAATCTGAGGCATATAAAATTATTAGGGTAGAAGGTGATTTCATGTTTCAGGTAGATAAAGGGTTGGTATATGAAAATTTGTTTCCACATCTACTGGAAGTACTCTAAGAGTTTTGATGATCAGTCAGTGATTGTATAACAAAATCAGTGAAATTTGCATGTGAATAACATCTGTAACGAGAACAGGAATGAAAAATAAATTAGTGTTCATATTTATGTATAATAGAAATTTAAGTATGTGGCATGACAAAGACGAAAGAAATTGAGGTGCTAAAATCGCCTGAATCGCTCAAGAAATGGGTAAGCATTGCTGCAGTTGACTCGACTTTGTGGGTGCACTACTGTGCACCCATATAAATTTAATTTAATCGCAATGGAGCACAGGCTCCGGTGGCAATTTCCCTACACACCCATCTCCCCCCAATCCTGCACCCACCTACATTTGCCCTCTACAAATTTTATCTTTAAATTCTTTCTGGCTAAGGGAAGGAACACCCTGAAATAAAACCCTGGCCCTCCAGGATGGGGGTTGTGCGAAGGGCTGGTAACCCTTCCACATAAAAAGATATATTACTCATAAACCTCAAAGTAAGGAAAGCCGGATGGATCTTATGAGGACAACAAAGGCAAGGTCAAAGGACAAACGATTTGGAATCAAAGACAATTTGAAAATAGGAACGTGGAATGTGAGAGGGATAAATAATAAAGAATATGATCTGGACAGGGAGTTAACTAGAAAGGGGATCAATATTGCTGTAATTACAGAAACAAAAAAGAAATTGAAGGGAACAGAAGAAATAGATAAATATACAATGATCTACAGTGGAGTGGCACGAGAGAAAAGAGCTGCAGTAGGAGTGGCAATATTAGTGGATAGGAAATGGAAAAATAAAATTGTCAGTTACAATATGATAAGTGAAAGGATCCTGACCCTAAGATTGAAAGTAGAGAGAGGCAACCTAACCTTGATCGCCATATATGCCCCAGAAGAAAACAAACGAGAAGAATCTGAACAATTTTATGAACAGCTTCAAGTGGTGATAGACAGAATTAATAAAAGTGATTTCCTAATACTGGCTGGCGATTTTAATGCCCGCGTAGGAAATAGTCCAATTCCAGAGGTAATGGGGAACAGAGGTGAATACACATTAAATGAAAATGGGAAACTACTGAGAGAATTTGCGTCCTTCAACCAGTTAAAGATTACAAATACATTCTTTACAAAAAAAGATATCCATAAATTTACATGGACGGCAAGAGGACAAAGATCTATCATTGACTATGTAATGGTTAATAAAAAATTAGGTCCAGATGTAGTAGACACCAGTGTACATAGAGGTAGTGATATGTATACAGATCACTATCTCGTTATATCAAAAATAAGAATACTTGCTAAATGGAGGAAAAGAATGAATAAAAACTTACAACAAGTTCAAGAAGTTTTTAAGACCTACCTTTTAAAAGATGAAGGAATAAAACATCTATATCAAAGCCGATTACAACAGCGCTTACTGGAAAACCCAACAAATAATGACATCAATAAAGAATGGGAAACTATAGCTTCATCAATACTGAAAGCAGCATATGAAGCCATTGGCAAGAAAAAGAAATTTAGAAGAAAAACTGGACTTAAAATGTGGAACGAAGAAATTGTAGAAGCCGTCAAACAAAAGCAAAATGCTTATCTAAAAATGATACAGGACCGAACCCTAGAAAATGAAAATGAATATAAAAGAAGGAGAAATATTGTTAAGACAATAACAAAGAAGTTGAAACAAGAGGGATGGGATAGATTAATCAGTTCAATAGAAGATGATGTCCATGGTAGACAAGAGATGGCTTATAAACTTATGAAACATCTCAACAAGGATGAAAAGGAAAGTGCTAATATAAATGTAATTGAAGAAGAGGCATGGGTAAAACACTACAGAACATTATGGTACAATAGTAATTATAAAGAAGAAGAAGAGAAAATAGGAATTGACCATGTGGATACTAAAGAAATTGATCCTATAGACATAGAGGAGGTTGATGCAGCACTAAAATCATTTAAAAATAGAAAAGCTCCTGGACTAGATACAATTAACTTAGAATTGATTAAGTATGGGGGAATGATTCTGAAATTTAGATATTTACACTTAATTAATATGTGTTGGAAAAAGAGAACCATCCCAGAAGAATGGAGGAAGGCCAAAGTTATTTCACTTTTTAAGAAGGGAGATAGGAATTCATGTGATAACTATCGAGGAATTAGTTTATTAAATACGGGATACAAAATATATGCAAAAATAATAAATAACAGGCTAAAAGTAATAGCAGATGCTCTCCTATCAGAAGAACAATGTGGGTTTAGGAAAGGAAGGTCCTGCATAGATAATATATTCTGCCTTAAACAACTACTGGAAAAGAGAAGAGAATTTAATTTAAAGACTTTCATTGCTTTTATAGACTATGAAAAAGCGTTCGATAAAGTAAATAGACAAAAACTATGGGAAATAATGCAAAGAAATGGATATCCACAGCATTTAATACAAGTTATTCAAGGTATGTATAGAAGGACACAAATCGTCTTAGACCTAGGAAATAAACTTACAGAAGAAATAGCAATTAACCAAGGAGTGCGGCAAGGTTGTAGCCTGTCTCCAACACTCTTCAATATATATATAGATGACTTAGTTAGGAAATGGAAAGAAAATGTCCATCCTGGTATAAAAATAAGCAACAACACTTACATAAATACTATGTTGTTTGCAGACGACCAATTTATCCTCCAGGAAAATGAAGATGGACTTCAAAAAGCAATTCATATACTAAACATTATCAGCAAAGATTACAATCTGCAGTTGTCTCGTGCAAAAACGAAAGTTATGGCATGGCAGGGGAAATACCCTATCAGAGTTAAAATAGTGGTAGACAATCAGCCAATAGAACAAGTCTCCAGCTTTACTTATCTCGGATGTGAATTATCTTTTAATGAGGATAATGAGGTGAAGAAGAAACTTCACCGATTTCAGTATATGTGTGGAACAATTCGACGAACACTGAAAGGTAAAGCACGAGAGGAGACTCAACTCAAGTTTTATAAAACAATGGCCGTACCGACTCTGCTATATGGCAGTGAAACATGGGTAAATAAAACGCAATACAAAAGCAAAATTCAATCATCTGAAATGAAATTTTTAAGGTCAGTAAAAGGGTATTCCCTAAATGATAGGAGGAGGAACGAGGAAATAAGGGAACAACTGAATATCTCCCCGCTAAATGATAGAATTACCCAAAAAAGGGATAACTGGAAGAACCACGTCCTACGGATGAGAAAGGACAGATTTCCTAAGCTTGCCCTGGAGTACCATCCCACAGGCAGAAGGGACATTGGAAGACCTAGGAAGAGATGGTCGGAAGAATGAGGTCGGAACAGGCTTTTGGCCTATCCATGAAGAGGAAGTAAGTAAGTAAGTAAGTAATTCTTTCAAAGTTTTTGGTAAATTATTCATAATTTCTCTTGGTAACTCATTCCAATCCATGACACCCTTACCTAAAAAAGAGAATCTTCCCACACCCTTGTGCCTGAAATCGAGTGCCAGCTTGTGGTCATGGTCATCTTTTCCCTTCCATGCACTACTTTTCATACCTATTGCAATATCTTTCCATGCCTCATTGCCAGTATATGCCCTGTACACTCCCATGACCCTCCTCATCCTCCTCCTGTCATACAATGAATCCCATTCCAGCTCCTTTATCATATCCGTCACTGATTGCATTCTGCGATAATTTCCAGAAACAAATCTAGCAGCCCTTTTTTGCACCCTCTCCAACTACTGTATTTGATATGTAAAATGAGGGTCCCATACTACACTACCATATTCGAGCAATGGTCTGACCAAAGTTTTGTAACCCAATTCCTTTACTTCTCTCGTACATCCCCTCATCACTCTCTCCAACAAGTACAGAACTTTGAAACCTTTTTTTCCACCCTAATGCATTTTTTTTTACTCGTTTCCTAACAGATCTGTAGGAATGTCTTGGTGCTTCAGTTCAGTTCAGTAAAAGAAGGCACGATCACTAATCATATTTGACAGGAAAATGGTTTTGACACATTAAACTGATAAATAAACACAAAACTTGGGTGTAGAACAGTCCCCAGCATGCTTTCCATACACACTACAGTCTTCTTTGGACATGGGGTTTTCTTATCTTTTTCAGCTGCATCATTCCTTCTACAGTTATAATATTCTTCATAAATACATTTTCCTAAAATTTTACTTTGATTCCATAACCTGTGTCTCTTTATAATTATACCTGTATCTACCAACCTTTCTCACTGCTAGTGTACTGAATACTCTTATATCCATAATCTTTGCCTTGGGGTTACTTATTCACTTTGCTGTCTGTTACTCCATATAGTTATTATCACACTTTGTTAGGAACATATCTAGTAGTCTCTTGTGATTATCTCTACTTCTTATTTAAGCCTCTCTCCCTCACTAAGGTGTTTGCATATCTCTGCACCCTTGTATTATTATTCTTCCAAGGCTGAGATAAATAGTTTCCATGTTCCCAAATTTCCTCAGCTTTCTAGGGTGAAGCTACCCTTAGATGTGTTTTACACACTCTACTTTATATGACCAGCAGTGTTGTAGAAGGTTTGAATGTTTCAGACCTTTCAGAAGACCATTAGTCATGCTTAATAGAGTGTGTAAAACACATCTTAGTAAAGTTTCATCCTAGAAGAAGATTGAAGAAGTTTGGCTGATTCATTAACATTGAATACCAGGATGTGGCACCATCCCAGCAGCATTGAAACTTATTAACATATTTCCAGTACATTTGATATATTGAAGGTCTTACCTACATTGGCTGTCCTACTCCCTTCTCAGATCTTTGAGTATGTAGTAAGTTTTTCCCCAATAGTTTCATTTTTCTCTTTCAACTTTTGTGAGCTACAAAATCACTTGTCTTCCAGACTATCTTCCTGACTGATCATGTTAATTATCTGTAAATATTAGCATGGTGTAGTGTTCGTTAATAACCGATGTGGCTATCTTTTTTGCATTCCTCCAAATTGTGCAGCAATGTAAAACTCAGTCTTCTGCACTCTTTGCTTTAACCAAGAATCAGTCCTTACAAATAACTGCAGGTTATGAATTTGCAACAAGAAACCAAACTCTGTAATTTTATTCATTATACTCCCACATTTCAGTAGCCCAAGTGTGATATCTTTCTTTGGTTTATTCTCCTCTTCATCCATTTCATCAACTTCAGTGTCTTCTTTTGTATCAGTGACTATTCTCTTTCTGAATATTTATCATTGTTGCTATGGTATCTGTTATCCCCTCACCACCAACCTCTAACCCAAAAATATACTACCATAACTACATCGTAGGTAGCTTCATTTAACACCTCAGTAAGAATTCATTAGCCTCTTCTATTTAGTTTAGGCTGTGCCTAGTGAAATCACACATACCAATAGTGTTCACAGGTACATCTCCTTTTCTCCCCCTATATTTCTCCTGATGCCTTTGAAGCAACTTCTCCAAATCCAGAAATGGTAAACCATGCAAATGCTAAAGCAGCACCAACTGCACCATTGTGTGTTTTAACTGTTATTTCTTTAACTACCTCACTCCCTTCCCCTGTTCTCTACCTCAACCCTTTTTTGTGAAATCTGTAGGCAGAAATACCATATCTTCTGTCACCGGAGCAAGTGTTTTACTGGGTTTTAATATTCTTATAAACTTTCATTTCTCTCATTATCCTACTCAGGTCCCATTCTCTCTCTTAATAGATGAGGATGAAGGATTCTAATACTTTCTTTCTGATCTGAGATTTTTCTATTCCTAAATGAACCTTACAGTACCACAGGAATTCCTCATTTGCTTCTTATTTTTAATATCATGGTAATCTCTTATTTTATCAATAACATGAGTAAGGTAAGGTATACAGCAAGTAAGGACAATATATTGGCATATTTATGTACATGGCTTTGATAATATTGTATGAAGCTTTATATCATCAAACAGCACGTGATGTATAAGTGATAATGCTCCGACCTTGCATTCAGGAGGATGTAGGCTTAATTCCCTCTCCAATCATCCAGATTTTTGTTTCCCATGGTTTCCCAGAATCACTTCAGGCAAATACTGGGACAGTTTGTAGAGTCATAAGGAAAAAAAACTATCATCAACATAAGAGCAACCTCATTTAAGTTTCCTTATGGTGAAAACATGCCGAGCAGCTCGCGGTGCAGGTGGCGGTGGCGGTCGCAGTAGATTTTTCATCCACGTGAAACAAAAGCATTGTTAGTAATGAGTCAGCGCACGCCGAGGCTTTGGTCGCCGCTCACCGCGATGTCGATGAGAGAACAAACTATTTTGTTTTCAGCTCGCGGCCTAGCGCGCCGCTGGAGGTCTTCTTGGCTCTGATTGGCTGAGCTATGTCAAGGCCACGCGATCCAGCTGCTACACTTGATTACGCAGTTCAGCTTTCGTATTATAGAGTGGTATTTAATTTTGTCTTGTTCTAAATATTGATTTATTTAATGGATATCATTTTGTTTTATACAACTGCAGATATAAATTAACAATGTATTGACATTGACAATGCTACATTCTGTTTTAAATAAATTATTGATGACATAGTAAGTACAGATTTTTATAAATTGGACAACTACCAAAAAGTTAATGTTTCAAGCAATTAGATAGTCAGCGGTAAATAAATTACAACAAATTTTATTATAATAATAATATTTAATTAAATTTCAATTCAGCGCACGCTCTGATGGCAAATTCCATACATACACATCTTTCCCCCTTTCCTGCACCCACCTACATTTCCCCTAATTGAAATAATTATCTATTGTAGTGACTTGATTAACTATTCAGAAATTATTACACATCATATACCGACGCAAATGGAACATCAAACAATTCAGTCCTACAATCGATATAAATTTAAAGAAAGTAAAAACAAAAATAAAAAATTCTCGTGCCAATTATTATTTAAAATAAACTGTCAACTGAATTTGAATTGGAAAATTCTGATTTTTAAATAGAAATTCTGATTTTGGATTGAAAATTTTTAGATTTGACTTGAAAATGCTTTGTTAAATGGTACATTACTTTATTTACAATAATTACCAGTTTTCGCTCAGCATGTATTGGATTGTTGTGGTAACTGTTACAAACATTTGACTTCAGTTTGTCCAGGATTTTACCGTAAAGTTTGTGGTGTCTTTCGTAGGTGGGCACGGAGTTAATCTGGATGATTTTTCAGATCCTGATTTAAATGGTGAAGTTCGCCAATCCTTTGTCTCTGTTCATTTATTTGCTGTTAACTGAACCTTCCGATACCAGTCGTAGAAAGTAGCCACCACTCTGTGGCTACTGACAGACCACCATCATCCCTATCGTTATCGCTTCCACAAATCATTGCAGGTTAATTAAAGTAAACAATACTTGCGTTAAACAGAAAATATTAACAATTTACAACGTGTGGCACCTACAAGGGTTTTCAAAGCACTGGTGAACGCTAGCAGTTATTCCTCGACATCTACCTTCCCCTATACCGCAAGCTGCGCGGCATGTTTTTACCCATCTACCGTGACATCGACCTTCAGCGCGACCACCACCTGCACGGCGACCTGCTCGGCATGTTTTCACCCTTAGACTTTATATGAAGGTAACTTGCTCCATATGAGATAGAGAGTCACAGTTATGTGTTACATGGTTCAATTAATACTAATTTTTTGATGGTTAATAGAAAGGAAATCTCTCATTGTGTGGTAATAATAATAAATTGGAATGTACTTGTTAATCTGCACTGATACCAACAAGGATATGAAAAGTAAAACCAATTTTACCAAAGTGGATGCCAAACTAGGATACAAAATACAAGGCTAACATGATTACACAATACAGGGATTCATTGGGTTTCAAAATACTGTGTATTGTAAAGTACAACCTATAAAGACAAGTGATACATGAAAAATACATAAACTTGTCCAGTTTAAAAACCACTTGGTGTCTGGCATCCACACTAGATCGCAGCAGTGGACAAGATAATGGTAAAGGTGGGGAAGAGTTTTTGTGTGTTACAATATGCAAAGTGTTATTCGGTTATGAATGTGCATTCATATGAAAATACAGAAAAACTGCACCTAGTCACCAGAGCTTTTTATGTAGGTTTCACCAGTTTTGTGACACTGGTTGTCTATGTAAACAGACCAGCATGGGGTGACCATGTGCCCAGAGGAAACCATGGAGCACTCGACACAGAGCTCTGTGTGCAGTCCACAAAAATTTGCCAGCTGTGAACTGGGCAGAAAACAGTGTGGAAAGTTTTCCATTGGTGTTTTCATTTCAAACTCTACTGTGTGCAATTGGTACAACACGTGACCCCCAGATGATTATTTCAGCCATTTTGATTTTTGTGCCCAAATGTGGAATCTCTGGAAAATGATGAGGACTTGGTGAGGAACTTTGTATTCAGCAACGAGGTGACTTTTCATCTGTCTGGAAAGGTGAACCATCACAACATGAGAGTGTGGGGTATTGAATTGCCACATACCTTTGTAGTGCTGGAAATGGATTCGCCAGAAGTGATTGTCTTCTGTACCATGTCAAAGAAAAAGCTGTATGGGCACTTTTTTCTTCATCGAGCAGATGGCAACAGGATCTATTTACCTGGATATGTTGCAAGTGACATTGTTTCCACAACTGACTACTGACTCTTACAACAGGACAAGTCACTGTAGTCATAGGCTTCCGTGGCCATAGTCAGTTGATTCTTGGCTGTCCGGGTGCAGGACAAGGCTCCACCTTACTGGTGTACCAATGTCCATGACTTACTCAACAGAGAACTGCCACATCGCTGGATAGGGCACCCTTTTCCGAGTGGTGTTCCTCTATTTTCATGGCCTTCCAGGTCACCCCATGTGATTTCTTCTTGTGGGGTTATGTAAGTTTATGTACTCCCAATGCAAGAATTACAGGAACAGATCACTGCTGCTATGACGAACATTGATAGAAACATGCTGTTGAACATATGGATGGAACTGGATTATCATTTAGATGTGTGCTGGGTGACTAAGGGCACATAAAGAACGTTTATAGTATGTACCAGAAACTTTTTATGTTTCTTTTCATATATCATTCGTCTTTGTAGGTCATATACTTTTCAATACACAGTATTTTGAAACCCAATGAATCATTTAGGCTAATACTGTACTGTGGGTGACTGATCAGTTGAGAATGCATTGAAACATGTGATACAACATTTGTGTTGCAGCAGCATGAATGAGAATGTGGGTGGGAGACAGAAGCACACACGTTCAGAGAGGAGTAGAACAGTTAAGGGTGAGCAGAAGACTGAATAAAAAGTGAAGATGAAAATAAAAACAGCAATATCAACATAATAATAGAAATATATACTAAGAGAGGGACACATAGTATTGAAAAAACAGTTTTTTTTTTCTGACCTGAAAAAAAAAACGTTTTTTTCTGGAATATGTTTTTTTTATAACTACTAAATTTCAAATTTTTAAGGCATTTATCGTTTAATATGACTGTTTTAGAATTTATGTTAAGTACTTATCTTACTTTTAAATCTACTATATTTTTCTAGTTCAGTAACATTGACTGAAGTTTTCTTTTACGAATGGGGACATTCCCAAAAAGCTAGGTTGCGTGAGAAGGAATCCCCGTTCCTTGTTTGGATTGATACTCGCTATTTGAACTAGTGCTGCCAGCCCTACAAATTTATCTGTAGACCTACGAATCTTTTCAAAAAATTAGGAAATTTAACTACTGTTTTTTGCTTCTTTTTATTACTTATTGTGCTTTCCTTATATTCGTATACTTGTTAAACTCACAGCGTATAGTGATACTGAGTCATTGTCAGTAATTATGAATCATCCTTGCAACCATTGGCGTAAACCGACGATTGAAAACAAATAAAGCTCCTATTTTGTATGATAATAGATTTAAATTCAAACTGAAAAGGCCGTAATATAGAACTATCGGTGCAGTCTTCATGCACAGTGTGTACTTTGCTCACAATTTAAAATTGAAATCTCAAAAGCTTTTGCATACAATACAACCAGTAAAAGAAAATGTAACTATTTCTGAAGTTATGGATCTAGAGGAGACAGTGTTGGTAGTACTGATACTAGTGAATGTGGTACCGACATAGAGGATGAATAAAAAAATTATGTTACCTATATAGATACATTTATGAATCATTATGTAAGACATTATATGATTTAGTAAGATTTAAAACACACATGTAAAATGTAAGTTCCATAAATAAAACTATAATTTATCAAATATATTGTCTTCTGGGAAAAAAAAAAAAAAAACAAGGGTGCTAGGTTTTTTTCATGTTTTTTTTCACAAATCTGAAAAAAAAACTTTTTTTTTTTCAATTTGCAACACTAGGGACACCCAAAATTTTGCATCATAATGTTGATGTTGAAATTCTCCTTTTTTGTCATCTTTATTAATATTATTCAAATGCCAATTTACTGCTTTTCACTCTCCAGTTGGTCACCACGTAAAGCTCACCATGAGAGAATGACACTCCTGAAGTCAATTCACATTTACAAGAAGCATCGTGTGCAATACGAGGTGCGCACATACTTTCGATTCATGCAGTTCCTGCGTCTGACAGGCTCCACAGCAGATACGTTCCTGGAGTACATACAGCGAAATCTTCCAGAGGGCGTGGCCATGAAGGCAACTCGTGTTGAAGTGCTACCTTTGCCTCACCACTTACAACCTGATGCACTCTCCAAGAATGCAGAGTTGCAAAAATAGGCATAATGTTTTTAACAAATTCTTTTACTCATATTTTTGAGATATTTATTGATATTCATCCAGAACTGGAAGAACTTTCAAGTGTGGAAACTGACACATAAGAGAACATTGAGAGTAGAAATTACTGGCAGAGTAGCATGTACTGGGAAAAGTGTGAGAGTTGATACCAAGATGTAAAAAGAGCCAAATTATAATAAAATATGTTCATTACAAACAGAAAGTTTGTATACCATAGTTGTATGTGTTTAAAAAAATTATTGTTGCTGCAAGAGAATTATATTTTTTTCATTTATTCTCTTTGAAATACAAAGTTATGGAATGAAAATTTTGAAAGCATATGTTTAGTGAAGGGTGCTGAAACATATTCTTTTCCTGCTTGTAGAGAAAAATTGTATAGTTTTAATTTTTTACAAATATTTAGTAATATATAATTTTTTGTAGTTTTTTTTCTCAATATAAAATGGCGTATACACTTATTTGACTGTACTGAGTGGTATATATTATTTCTGAGCTGAATAGTCTCTTATTGAATGACGTATTCATAAAAAAATATCTTTCCAACAATTGTTATCTTCATATTGTTTTGGTGGTTGTAACCATTGAGGAAAAGTTGAAGCAGTTTTGAAAAGCAATGATTAAAGTTTCTAAAAGTTATTTATATACTTTGTGTTAACTCATTGGTTTGTTAGAAGATGTGTAAACAAATCTATCATTAATCCAAAAATACAATTTGTACAAGAAATAAATCCAGTAAATTCAAAATAAAGCTATAAAAGTAATCACAAAATCAGGTAATCTGAATGAATATTTCTTTGTTTACATTTCAGTAAGTCTTTAGTTGCTCATTTTATGACTAAGCAATGTCAGAAAAAAATATTCTTTGGTAAATGTCTCAAGTTTCTCCCCTAAACTGAGTACATTTTGTTAATTATCAAAATTAATATTTTGTCACCAGATAAGCTCCTTGCTCTTTGTTGATTCAGAAAGTAGGCAATGTAAATAAGCTCTGAAAATGAAATAAATTTTTCTTGATTTCAGTAAACAAATATGATTATGTAGTGTCATTTATTTTATATCCAAACCATGTGATTTTGGAAATGATTGTGTGTATAAATTTTTCCACCTGCTAAACAAGTGTCAAATTTTTGTATGTGCTTCTATAAAGGAGAGTCATATGTTGTAAAGTATGAAAGAACTGTAAGATTTGGAAGCCCCATACACACCTTGAGATTAAATCATCCATTTTTCTTTCATGCTGTAATGTAGGGGGAAGCAAATTGAGAGCTGTGCAAGGGTAGTCTAGATATTTCTCTAACCTAGACACATGTTCAGCATGATGAGTAGTGGTGAGGAAAACTAGGCAATTCACAGTTTCCATTATGATTCAGTCCACGTGAAGCTCATTTAGCTACCTTCGTTGTGTTCTGTTTGCAATATTTTAAAATAAATATCACACAGAGTGCTCCCAACTTGTCCCATAGAGATTTGTAGTTTTTCTTTTTCCCTTACTTCCTTTTTATTTAATTTTTAGCAAGTTCTAAAACCACAACCCCTACTGTACTCCACAGATGGAAACCAACCTTCCAACATATCCTTGATTCCAGACATTTCCCTCTCAGTAAGACCCTTCCAGTAAGGTATGTGGTATATCAGGATTACAATTAAGTTGATGGTGTAAGCACCTTAGAATTTTGGCAAATTCTAGCTTTGCTTAGGCGGGACTTAGAAATTTCGAGAAGTGCAGTTTTCAACTTTAATTAATTTCTCTGTAATCTTGCTCATAGTTATAATTTGTCATAAAAATCATTTTAAAGTATATTTATCATATTGGGAAACGTTTGGTTTAAGAGATATTCCTGTTTGTTCAAGTTTTGAAACACGCGATCATAAAAGTAGAAAACTAAGATTTGCAATAACTTTAAATCCAGTAAAGCTACAACCGAACTTTTATCATCAGCTGTAGTCAGCACAATCCCCGATATTTTGGCAGTAAAATTAAATAATTTAGTAAAGTTTAATTAGCAATTTTAATTAAGAGAAAAAAATAAGCTTTTTTTTATTAAAAGAGATATTAAATTAAAAATTACATCAGCAGGTAGACCTAATTAAGACAATTTCGTACATATATGGGTTTCCATAAAAAGTTTTAGCATTTGTCCGGTAATTAAGTTTTGGAAAATAGATTGTCACGGATTGTTGTGCACGCGCGTAAAATTCCAGAACACTTAGGGATTTTCCCCAAATTAGAATGTGTCACTACGTGGAGTCTTAAACAGCTAAAACTTTAAAACTAATTACTCTAAATTTCTCACGGGACTGCCGTTGGACTTCTAGTAGATAAGTCCAGATACTGTCAAAGTTTGAACATTTTTAATAGTCGGGATCGTCAAATAAATTACACACACTTTGAGCTACGCGGAAGCAAAAAGATGTGATACAGTTGCTGACGTCACTGGTTCTAGTCTTTTCTATAAAAAAAAAGACCATGCCGCCATTATGGTTTGTCTGTTCCTGTCTGGCGACTGTTTCGGTCTGTCTTTCGTCGCGCTGGTTGTAACTCGCCAGTTGGCTAGTTCAACCATGTTGGATCGTGTCGGGTTATGTAGTAATTTTAATGACTGTTAAGAACTTGTAAATTCACTAAAGGGGTTCGGTCGGTTCAAATTTCTCTCCACAACCTGCAACTTTTGGTAAAGAGTGTTCGATTTGTCTGCTCAACTGTTAAATGCAATTTTGAACTTGTGATTCTGAAAATAAAACTTTGGATTTTCTAACAGTGAACTTGTGTGCTTTAGTAGATAGCATAAAACCTTTTCTCTATTTGTGGGTTAACAAATATTGTGGCGACCTAAAGCATTAAGTTGAGTTATCCTGGCTACATGGTCAAATCAAAATTATTTTGTAAATTTTCTAATGAACTGTGAGTCAACATCAAGAGTTTAGTTGAGGCACTAAGGCTATACTACAGCCCCGGTATCAGCCTTTGTCCTTACAATGGAAAGGTTTTTTTCTTGCAGTGTACAAATTTCCATATTGGTTTGATTGATGGTCCCTGCATTTGGAGGGCGGTCATACTTGCCATGGACTCCATCTGAATTTCAGAGGCAAAAAGAAGCTTTCACTTCTTATTGGTGATGAGTAGGGTTCAGATCTTAATGAAAAAAAGCAAAATATACATGCAAATATGACTTTAAAAATTGGTAAATATGGCCTAAAAATAACAAAATGTGACCTAACACTTAAATTTACTATACATTAAAACATTTTCAATTATATATCATTCATTATATCGAGTAGTGTTGCTTTCATATAGACAGGATAATTTGCTTCCATGTACTCACTGCATGAAATTAAATTTTAAATTGTTTTGTTGAAGTCACTTTAATTTCACATAATTTACAAAAAGAACTCTGTCGTCTGAACTAAAATACTCCTCTCCAAATTCCTTTATGTAACTCTGTAACTTTGCACATGCAGCAAATTTTGTTTTCAGCATGGCAGAACTCAATGATCCACTCCAGTTTTAATACTGACTGAGGATTATTTTCAAAAGTATTGGTAACAATGAAACATTGATTGACACGATCAACACAGGCATGCTGCTGCTGTATTGTCGAGATTAAAAGGCAAGCAGGACATTAATGTTTAGAAAGCAACAATAATGTATAACTTTAATTGTTAACTGGTGAATTCTGACCAATTCAGTGACAGTTAATTTTGTTTTTTCTTCCAATGTATCATAGTGGTACAGTTCTGATAATAATTACCTTAACTTCTTCTCACCTTTAACTTCTAGTGAATTCCTCATACTATCAAAAAATTACAAGCTTTTTCCTCAAAATATAACCATAAATATTATCATAATATATTAAAAACTAGGAACATGACCTGGTTAGGAATTTATAGGCTATGTACAATCATAAATGTTTAATTCAGCATTACAGCTCAAAAAGAAGGCAGGAAAAAATATGGCTTGTCATAAAGTTCAGAACCCCAGTGATGAGATCAGGAGATTCCAGATGAGTGAAAGGGATATTCATTTTATTATTATTATTAGTAAATGAACTGATATGCATAAAGGAAATTAAATTGCCTGGTGATTAAAATTTGCCCAAATTAGAAATTGTAACTGACATACCAGTATGTACTGATAAAGCAAACTACTCCAAATCATTGAATCAAAATTTTTAAGCAATATTTAGCAAAATTGATGAAATTACGTTATGCCTAGGAGATTGCAGAAATTTCAATATAGATATCATTTTTCTTATACAGGTACAGCTCGGCTTTCCATCCGAAAGTATAAATTTAGCTTTCATTATTGTAGATGTAATATGGAGAAAGGGGAAGTTGCCATAGAAATAATATTCATTGTAGCAGTGCAATTAGTAAGTAAGTATTGTATAGAAAATGTTGCTGTGATACAAAAGCCGAATACAATATGGTAAAGAACAGCTCTTAGTAATAGTGATCTATTGGGCCTCCTCTGGAAATTTCAGTCTGTTTTTATCACATTTAGAGTCATTGCTATTACTTTACAAATAAACAACAAATAGTTTGATATGGGTGATTTCAATGTTGACTTTCTCAATCACTGCATTGATAGACTAGGTATGGAAGTCTTGATGTCTTTTAATTTAACGACAGAAAATTTCCCCAAAAAAGTACAAAATAATACAACCATTTTTTTTTTTTATTTCTCTATAATTAAACATTAATGAAAACAATATGAAATGTTTCATAGATTGCTTAAATAGTGATAACTGGTCAGGTTGTTAATACAAAATTTAATTCTTCCTTTCTAAATATATTTCGAACACTTTTTGAAGTTTCTTTTATTTAAATTGTTAGTATGTCAAAAAATAAATTAGCTAATGGGAGGATTACAAAAGGAATTAGAGTTTCTAGTAAGATGAAAAGGGCCTTTATATAAAAGTTAGAGTATTAGATAACTGTACACTGAAACCTCACTTTAATCTTTAGTCTAAAATAGTGGAAATGAAATCAGGTAGGGCAAGAACATGTGTGTATCAAATCTGTACAAGGATAGTTTGGCTCTCTGTGTGTGTGTGAGTGAAGTGCTGCATGGTAAATCGGGATTTATTGCATCACTGGATAAGTATTGTTTACTGAATTAGTTTAAAACTCAAATTATCAACTAAATGGTTAGAATTATTTTTTTACCAAAAAGAAATATTTACATTTAAAAATAGTACTTTTAAATTCTGCTATTGTTAAGATCAATTCTAATTTCTTTATTGCTAGCTTTATTAATTTATAAATAGCTGAAAGCTTGGCAATTACACTGGTGGAAATTAAAAATGCAACACCCAGACAAGAATGGTTGGATTTTTAGAAAACTTTGTAGATATATCCAAGCTCATACCCAGAAGAAATGATAACAAGTTGAAACATATCAGGCTAAGTTTATTACCTTTAGATATAGATGCCAGTAAGAATTGCGCCCATCTTGAGTACCCATACATTTGTGGATTCTTGCCATCGTAAAATCAACAAGTGTTCAGATGTCTTCTTGGGGCATGTCTCTCCACGCCTGTGTGTCTTGTGCAGTCAGTTAGTTGTTGCACAGTTTGTGCTGGGTGACCATGTGTGGCATCCCAGAAATTATCTATTGGGGATAGTGTAGTCTAAATTGTTATCATAATCGCTTGCAAGGCTTGTGTCGTGATGGTCACAGTATGAAGTCAGGCATTATCCTGTTGGAAGATGTGATTTGGATGGTGGACATGAAGGGTACTACAATAGGGTGTAGCACCTTGTCCACATAGTGGTGGGCAGTCATTGTGCCTTCAACAACAACCAACTCAGCCATGCTGTCAAAACTGATTGCCCCAAAATATGACACCATTGGCTGGACCTGTGTGACATTCTTAAATCACAGCAGGTAAGCTATTTCTCCACTACACCTGTGTATATATTGTTGATTATCAATATAATCGAGACTCATCTCTAAAAACAAATGTACACCATTCATGTGTCCATTTGTGTTTTACATTGCACCATGTTAGACGAAGCTGGAAATGAAATCAAGTTAATGGGACACATTTCATAGGGATCAGAGTGTGTAACCCAGCTTCAAGCAACTGGTTTTCAATAATCCGGGGGGGGGGGGACTCTCTCTGTAACCACTGCTTGGATTTGGCCCACAATCAACCATCTGCCAGCAACAGCCTTTCTTACAATTTGACGGTCTTCACTTGCTGTTGTCCTTCAGTATGGACCTGTGCCTGCTCTAGAAGTACTAGACCCTTCTTTCATCCACCGTGTAACAAGTCTGTATGCTGACATTACACTATGGCCAATCCTTAAGGAGATTTCACAATATGATGCACCCATTTCAAACATGCCAATTATGTTACAACACACTGTTCACCACTTATATGCTAAAACACGTAGCAATTTTGCATAAAAAATAGCCCTGTAATTCTCATACTATTACATGTAAAACTTTAAACTTTTAATAATTTAGTACTATTCATATGGAGATACTTGGGGCCAAATTTCACTCATTTGCCACAACTCTGCCCAGGCGATGCATTTTTTATTTCCGCCAGTATAGTTTAACGACAGAAAATTTTACACTATTTGATCAAAAGTGTCTCAGTCACCTGTCTGAAAGGGCGCTTAGACTTTACTCAAGTCACTTTTTGAATTGTTGCGAGCGATGTCATCATTCTAACTCATTCAAAAGATGTTCCAAGTACTCAGCTCAGGATCTTGGGAAGGCCAGTCCATTTCAGGAATGTTATTGATCACAAATCATTGCCTCATGGATGCAGCTTCATGAGCATTGTCATGCTCAAACAGAGTTAAGGGAGCCTCCATAAAACAACGTAGCTCCATTTTGGCTTCCTGTGAACCCTCCCTCCCCCCACGTAGCATGTAGCTTTTTTCCCTTTTGATTCTAGACGACATTTTGTACTGTTTTCTCCTGTCAGGCTTTTGTAAATTACTTACGGAAATAATTAAATCATGGAAATAAATATTCACATGCTGTTGTGTGTTCCGTTCCTCATTTCATTTTAAATGTGAAAAATGTTATGAAAGGAAAGCTACGTGGCCTGGCTTGGAACCCCCCACTCACATAGCCCAGCATGGCCTTCCAGCCAACCCCCTCCCCCCCCCCCCTGGACCGAGCCACCTAGTTTGAGCACGCTCCCTAAGATACAGCAAGGCCGTAGGGAATACTTGAAACAACCAAATAGGGAATTAATAACAGCAAAGAAGTGGGCTAAAGATGGTTTTATGAAGAAAATTATGAGTGTTTGGGAGGGGGGAGGAACTCATGACTCTAGAAATTTGTATGGCTACATTAGAAAGCTAAGGGAAGAGCAGTTAAAGGGACAATTATAGACAAGGATGGGGAAGAAGATACAGAGGATTTGAAAAAGGCAGAAATTTTAAGTTGCTGGTTTTGTGAGACCATTAGGGACTATGATTAGGAATTTTAGGGTGTAAATCAGAGAATGAGCTTGCAATACAGTTAGGAAAGAGCAAACTAAAAAAATTTAAATTCATTGTTAGAATATCTTGGGAAAAAAACACCATAAAGGGGCTGGTGTAGGTGATGATATGGATGTCTTAAAAATGGCAGGATGTGACGTTTTACCTTATCTTGAAATACTATTTAAATTGAGTCTGGATACTTGTTGCTTATCAGAGAACAGGTAAACTGCAACAGCAGTACTGTTCTATAAAGGAGAGATTACAAATAGGGTTGAAAATTATAGGCCAATCAATTTGACATCAGTGGTAGGTAAAATAATTGAGAGATTGACATGCAAAAGTCTGTGAGGAACCTTAAGTGGTTTTCAAGTCAAACAACAAGGCTTTAGGCAAGGATATTCATGCGAATCAGTTAGTAGTCTGTATGCAAGATATTTTGGATGAAATGGACAAGGGAGGTCAAATTGATTGTGTAGCACTAGATCTTTCAATGTCTTTTGACAGAGAGAGTCACAAAATTGTGCTAAATAAGATAAGAACTATCGAATAGAAAGGGGAAAAAACACCCAACACTCACCAAAGTTGAAGGGAGGAGGGCAGCAGCAAGACAAAACAACACACAAAGAAAATGCAATATTTGGGGTGAAAAGCCCTTTTTGCTTTCTATGAGTGGCTGCGTCGAACATAAGTTTTGCGCAAGCTCAGCCACCTACCTCTGTTAACTTGAAAGAGGGGTTTTCACCCGAAATATTGTATTTTCTTTGTTTGTTGTTTTGTGTTGCTGCTGCCCTCCTCCCTTCAACTTTGGTGAGTGTTGGGTGTTTTTTTCCTTTTCCATGTAAATATTGCCTCGCAGCATTTCTTTCCTTTTACTGTTACCTATAAAAACTATCAAAGTGGATGAAAAGTTATTTGCTGGATAGAGGAATTTTTAAAAGGTAGAAAGCAAAAAGTGGGGTAGCAAATACAGTATCAAAAGAAGTGGATATGTCCAGACATGAAAAAAGTTTTAAACACAATAGTAATTAAAATGAGGTGTAAGGGTTTGGGAGAGGCTTTACTAGCCCTTCCAACCAAATGTCAACCTCTCCTTCACATGGTGCACCCCATTTGCACGGATGAAGCTCTGCCGACTGAAAGATTCCTGGTATAAGGAGTCACCACTGCTTGCCAACAGCCTTCTGAAAAGAGGGCAGAAGAGCAAATAGTGGTCCAGGTCAGCCTCTTGCCATGGCAGATGAATCAGAAATGATCAATGGCATGTGGATGCAGACTGTAGTGGGAAACCACCGCATTAAAGACCCAAAGGGTTATCCTGAGGCCATATAATCTCTTCAAATTACAATTAGAATGATGGCTTCTTCCTGTGTAAAATATTCAGGAGGTAAAATAGCCCCCAATAAGATCTCCGGTGGGGACTGCCCAGGGAGTTACCAGAATAGGTAGAAACTTTCTACGAGTGTGGAATGTTAGAAGTCTGAATAGGGCAGCTAGAAAACTTAAAAAGGGAGATGGAAAGACTTAGGATAGATGTTGTTGGGATTAGTGACATTAAGTGGGAGGTTTTCTGGGTTGGGGAATACAGACCAGTTAGCACACAAGCCATCAGAGAAGTTACTAGTGAAGGATTTGTAATGAACATAAGAGTAGTGAAATGGATGAATTTTAGATTATTTTCACGAGGGTCGAAACTAAGCCTGCACCAACCATGTTAGCACAAGTGTATATGACAACTTCACAGGAAGATGATGCAGAAATAGATAAAATATGTGATGAAATTGAAGAATTAATTCAGGGGCAGGGAAATCTACTTATCATGGGTGATTGGAATGCAGTAGTGAGAGAAGGAAAAGAGGAGGATACTGTAAGAAGTTTTTGCTTTGGAGAAAGAAATGAGCAAGGAAGCAGGTTGAAAGAATGTTATGAATAATATAAACTCGTGCCAACACACTATTTAAGAATCATGCAAGAAGGATATATACCTGCAAACATTCAGGGAGAAAGATAACAGCTAGATTATATCATGGTCAAACAAAGATTTAGGAATCAAGTTCTAGACTGTAAAGCATATCCAGGAGCTGACATAGATTCTGACCACAATTGAACAATTATGAAATTTAGGCTGAAATTTGAGAGAATAAGGAGGAACCCTGGCAAAACAGACTGGGAGTGAACAAACCTAAACAATCTAACATTAGAGAAAAATTTGTAGAAATGGTAGACGTTGGTCTAAGAAATAACTGTGAAAGGAATTCAATTGAGGATGAATGTAACTTACTAAAGAGGGAAATAATGAATGCTGGTAAAGAAACAATAGGATTTAGGAAAAAAAAAGCAGCTTGAAAACCTTGGATCAGAGAAGAAATTTTGGAGTTAATTGGTCAGAGGAGAAGGTACCATGATGCTCAGGGTGAAGCAGTAACAGAGTACAGACATTTAGAAATCAAATAAACAGCAAAAGAAATGTTGCTGCAAGAAAAGTGTGAAGAAGTAGAAAATGAAATGGTTGTAGGTAAAGCAAAAGTGGCTGTTAGGAAGATTAAACAGAATTTTGGAGAAATGAAGAAGAGATGTATAAATATTAAAGCTGCTGATGGGAATCTCTTTTAAGTTCAGAAGGTAGAGCTAATCGATGGAAGGAATACATAGAAAAATTGTATTATGGGATGATTTGAACAACAGTGCACTGTAAAAAGAAAGTGAGGTCAATACTGATGACTTAGAAGATCCTGTTTTAAGGACAGAATCTGATAGAGCTTTGAAAGATTTGAAATCAAGATGGTTGGAATTGATGAGATTCCTGCAAAACTTGTGGAATACCTTGGTGAAGAAGGAACCCAAAGATTATTCAAACTGATATCAAACCGTTACGGGAGAGATTCCATCTGGCTTTATACTTGTGATGAAATCCGTAGCTGATAAGTGGGAGAATTATGGTATTACAAGTATAACATCACATGCTTCAAAATTACATACCATGATAATATACAGAAGATTAGGAATGACAGTAGAATAAAAAGCAGGTGAAGATCAGTTTGGGCTTAGGGAAAACTACAGTACATTAAGATTAATGCTTGTAATCGACGCTGCTCCACCCAGAGAACCAAGATATTACAAACTTTTATGGCGTTTGTTGATTTGGAAAAAGCTTTTGATAATGTTATGTGGCACAAGATGTTCATGCATCAGTTAAAAAGGGAGTGAGACAAGCTTGTAGTCTTTCACCATTAGTAGTCATTTTGTACAAGTATCTAGAGGAAACAAAATAAAGGAAGTAGAAGAAACATTTGACTGTAGCATAAGCAGGGCCGGCCTTGGGGGGGGGGGGGGGGGGGGTAAGCGGGTTAAATGAACCCGGGCCTGCCGGCTGATAGGGGGCCCCGAACACCGGATGCAGGGGCCCCAGGCCTCGAAGCCAAGAATCCACCTGGAATCGCCTGGCTAGTTTGTAGAGCTAAAAAAAGTCGCCCATTTTGCCGCGGGCCCAAAATTTCTAGCAGGCCCTGAGCATAAGTATTCAAGGAGAGAAAATCAGTGTGTGAGTTGCTGATGACCTTGTTTTGTTAGCAGAACAGACTGAGTGCCTTGAGAAATTACTAATTGGCATGATAAAATACTGAAGGAAGGTTTTGGACTAAATATAAACCAAACAAGACAAATAAGTGAAGGAGAAATAATAGCAATAATAGAAGATTAAATACAAAAATAGGATTGGATGTGTTAGGAGAATTAAATGAATTATGATACTTAGAAAGTAAAATTAAAACTGATGACTGAATCTGGGATGATATTAAAAGAAGAATAGTACCAGGGAAAAGAGAAATCTTTTATTTTCAAATATTAATAAAGAACAAAGAAAGGAGTTTTTAAAACTATATGTGTGGAGCACATCACTTTATGGTTGGCAAAGCCTGGACTTAAGGAATACCAGAAATAAGGAAAATTAAAACATTTGAAATGTGGTGTTATAGAACAATGCTGATAATTAAGTAGATAAATAAAGTATGAAATGAACGTGATTTAGAAATGATGAGCAATTGGTTAATTTGTTAGTGGAGGCAAAATTCGAAGGAAAGAACTGTATAGGAAGACAGACTAGAATATATGAAACAGATAACTGAGGCTTTAGGTTATATGTTGAGATGGAGAGGTTAGCGCAAGATAGAAAGAGATGGAGGATTGCATCAAACCTGTTGAGAGACTAATAACAGTAAAAAGAAAGTAACAAAAAAGTAAATAAATGATTAGTATTACAACACTAGGCCTACATAATATTTATCTTTTAAAATTCAGTGTAGGCTTAATTTTGCAACTCATGAGGGTAATAAAGGCTGAATAAATTAACTTTTTAAAGTTTTTTTCCCTTTCTTTTAATTATCATCCAAAGATTGGTTTGTAACAATTCTCCATTTATGCTGCTTTTCTGCCTTCCTTTTTAATTCTATATTGCTGCTGCATTTCACGCCATTCATAATTTGGTTTGTGTAACTAAATTTTCCTCTGTGGTTTTTAACTTCTATCTTTACTTCAACAATCACCTCAAGTAAACCATTTGATGTTAAACATGGCCTATTATTATGTCTCTTCTATAATGTAAGTCCTTCCAGAAATTTCGTTCATCAGAAACTCTTCTGTATACTTCATCATAATTTTTTATTACCAGTATGCTTGAGATTACAAGTTTTCTAGCAAAATCAAGACTTAATGGTCATACACATTTAATTACATTATAAATACACCACATTAAAAAAGTGAATTTATATATAATTTACAATACATCAAGTTTGTAAAATACCTTATTACATAAATAATGTTTATTCCAGTTCAGAATTCATTCCCAGACACCGAGCATGGTGGGTGAGTGGTCATTCAGGAGGATGCCAGTTCGAATCCCCGTCCGGGCATCCAGATTTGGATTTTCCAGTTTCCCCAAATCACTCCAGTCGAATGCCGGGATGCTTTCTTCAAAAAGACTGTGTCCCTATTCCTTCCTGTTCCTTGTTCTTAGTCCCATTCCACCTTTAATGACCTCGACATTGAGGAAGCGTAAAGCCATAAGTAAAAAAAAAAAGTCATTAAGTCATTGCCAGACAGAATTTTAGATGAGGTGAAATCTTGTTATATAGCCCAGCTCCCATTTCATAGGCACTCTTCTCTGCTGCCTTAGAATTATGTCTTTTGATACGTCAATCTGAATTGATTTGAGTGTCATATTTACAAATTTCACTATTTGTGTAATTAAAGTTTGGATTACATATAATCAGTAATAATACCCTATATACATATAATGAAAATACTGTGAGAACCCTTGCGAAAATTTCACGAATACGATGAATGGTGAAGTTGGGGGTTTCTAATAGGATGAAAGAAGAATTGCCTTATTTGTTTCAATTGCCTATTTGTTTCATAATAGGTACATGAGTCAATGCAGCAAAGCAGTTTATTAATATCTCTGTGATATGTGCTACTGTTATCTAGTGGCTTGGCTCTGAACTGTCTCACACACACGTTTTTCACAGTTATTACTTTTGCCCTTTAAGGTAATTTTTTTTTAAAAAAATTGTTCTTAAGATATGATGTGACCAAAGCAGAGACCTTAATCTTTAATATAATAGCTTATTTATCTATTTTGGTTAGATATCAAGGGAGATAAATGGTTCGTGATACAACAGGGTGTTGTAGAAATATTGATGTCTTTGCCCTTTAAGGTCGAATTCCGAAAAATTCCTTTCTTAAAATATAATTTTCAAAGCGGAGACCTTAATCTCTAAAATAATACCTCATTTCTCGATTTCAGTTAAATATCAATGGGGATAAATAGCTAGTGACAAAAAATACGTTATGGAAATAATAATAATTTTTCCCATTAAGGGTCAAATTCCGAGAAACTCCTTTCTTAAAATATGATGTGAGCATGAGGGTAGAGAGAAAAGTCATGTCAGGCTACATGGAGGGGGGGGGGGGGGGTGGGAGGTCACAGGAGCCAAAAAGGAGCTATGTGGTTTATGGAAAATCCCCTTAGGAATTTGTCAATGTATTCATAGGAACTTATGTTCAGATATTTCATCAATGCTTCCTTTACTAGTCATTAGTCTTAATTTATTATCTATATCACAATTTTTTAATTCAAATTTTACTAAAAATGTTTTACTTTTATTTCAAATTAATCTATTTATATTAAAGATGCAACTAAGGAAAATGGAAGCGGCTTCTAGGCGATATAAATAAGAAAAGAAAGGGAAATTAACCCACCACATACCAAAGTGGACGGATGCGATGAGAGAACGCTAATGCTGACAAACAAACAACACAATATTTCGGCATATGCCTTGCTCACAAATAGAAAAAACGGGCCATTAGGCTCGGAACGTGTGTGCACACCGAACGTTACCTAATGACTCATTAGGTAACGTTCGGTGTGCACACACGTTCCGAGCCTAATGGCCCGTTTTTTCTATTTGTGAGCAAGGCATATGCCGAAATATTGTGTTGTTTGTTTGTCAGCATTAGTGTTCTCTCATCGCATCCGTCCACTTTGGTATGTGGTGGGTTAATTTCCCTTTCTTTTCTTATTTATTTTTTCTATTTATATTAAAATAATTTATAACTCATTTGAGGTCTTAGTCGCTAGGAGTTTCGGGCCCGGGGTAAAATGGGCGACATTTTTTTCTATTTTTTTTTTAGCTCTACAAACTAGCTGGGCGGACAATGGACGGATTCTTGGCTTCGAGGCCTGAGGGCCCCTGCAGCCGGTGATCGGGGCCCCCCATCAGCTGGCAGGCCCAGGTACATTTGACCCATTAATTCCCCCCCCCTCCAACGCCAGTCCTGCTTAGTAGCAGTTGTCTCTATTGATGAATCATTGTTATCTCATCAAATTGCTATAGTGTCATCTTCGTATGTTATAATTATACTTTTATTTGATTTAGCAATACCATTTATATATATATATAGCTTATTAGATAATCTCCTGATTTTCTAATTTGCAAAGTAATAGGTGACTATTATCACAGTCAAATGCTTGTGGGAGATATAGGAATAAACCAGCAACTTTTTATTTTTAATCTAATTTTCCTAAAATCTCATGTAAAAACTGGGTGACAGCAGTGGTAGTGGATAACCCTTTCTGAAACCCATATTGGAATGGGTTAATAAACGGAATGCATCTCGCTATAGAAAGACCTCATAATCAATACAGAAGTGCAATCTTTGTACGTCCAGATGTACAAGTAATGTCCACTGCATTCACGGAACAAAATGACATTGAAATTCTCACTCTAGAAATGACGAACTGTACCATTTCGTCTTTTTATAAACCACCTGGTGCTGTATTCACTGTCAACAAACCACATAATTTCCATAATAAAGACATACAGATCGTGATTGGTGATTTCAACAGTCATAGCAATGTTTGGGGCTATGACCATGAAGATGAGAATGGGACTGCAGTACAAGAATGGGCTGAAATAAATCACCTCTCTCTAATCCATGATGCAAAACTACCTGCAACATTCAACAGTGGTCGGTGGAGGCGTGGTTTCAACCCTGACCTCATATTCAGTAGTAGCAGTATTAGCCACCAGTGCATTTAATCTGTCTGTTCCCCAATACCCAACTCACAGCATAGACCAATAATGTGTCAAATATATGCCGCAGTCAGACCACAGGAAGTACCTTTCCGTAGAAGATACAACTTCAAAAAGGCAAATTGGTCTGAATTCTCAGAACTATTGGATTCCGAAGTTCTTTCAATAGAACCAACACCAGAATGCTATGACATCTTCACCATGGCTGTAAAGAGATGTTCCAGAATGTCTATCCCTCGTGGTTGTCGGACATCTTACATCCCCGGTCTCACATCAGAACAAGCTGCTCTACTTAAAGAATACAACAATTTATTTACAGAAGATCCTTTTGGTGAAGCAACAGTGGAAGCAGGAAACAAACTCATTTCCATTATTAAAGAGACAAAGCGGAATCAGTGGATTAAAACTGTTGAAGACTTAGATTTGGCAAGAGACAGCCATAAAGCATGGAGACTACTGAAGCATCTAAACAATGATCCAACTAAGACCAAAACTCATTATAATGTTACCGCCAACCAAATAGCACACCAACTGCTATTAAATGGCAAAGCTAATCACAAGTCCAAAATGCCCATACTGCGGAAAGAAGGCCAAGAGGAGAATAATGACCTCACAATACCATTCAGCATGGAAGAATTGGATAAGGCTATAAGAAATTGCAAAAATGGAAAATCAGCAGGCCTGGATGACATTAGGACAGAACAAATTAAGCACTTTGGTCTAACAACAAAGAAGTGGATGCTTCAGCTCTTTAACAACTGTATGAGTAAATGTCAAATTCCAAAGATATGGCGGAAGAGCCGAGTGATCGCCTTGCTTAAAACCTGGCAAAGAAGGAAACAGTCCAAAGAATTTTAGACCTGTTGCACTTTTATGTCACCTCTACAAACTGCTTGAAAGAATGATCTTAAACCGGCTGTTGCCTGTAGTTGATCCCTTTGCTTATTCCTGAACAAGCTGGATTCCGCCCGGGTAAAAATTGCACAGGACAACTACTAAACCTCACGCAGTTTATAGAAGATGGATTTGAAGCTCGTAAGGTAACAGGGGTGGTATTTGTTGATTTGTCAGCAGCGTATGACACCGTCAACCATCAGCTGCTACTAGTCAAGTTCTACAATCTGACCAGGAATTTTATTCTTAGTAAGTTCATTGCTACTCTTCTGCAGAAACCGCAGATTCTTTGTTGACTTCCAAGGTCAGCGTAGCCGTTGGAGGCCACAGAAGAATGGTCTACCCCAAGGAAGTGTGCTAGCCCCATTATTGTTTAACATATATACCAATGATCAGCCTATACCACGCAAATGCAGGAGTTTCGTGTATGCTGATGATCTTGCTCTGGTCTCACAGAGCAAAGACTTTGAATAAGTGGAGAGCACCCTTACCAACGCTCTGGAAGATTTGTCAAGGTATTATAGCACGAACCAGCTTAAACCAAATCCTACGAAGACACAAGTATGTGCTTTTCATCTAAGAAATAAAGAAGCAAATCGTAGGTTAAAGGTAACATGGTCGGGGGTCGAACTAGAACACTGTGATACTCCAAAATATCTAGGAGTGACCCTTGACAGATCACTTACATTCAGGAAACATTGCATGAACTCCAAGCTGAAAGTTCCAGTAGGAACAATCTCATAAGGAAACTGGCTGGATCGCAGTGGGGCAGCCAACCTGAAACAATTAGAACTTCTTGCCTTAGCACTATGTTATTCGGCTGCAGAGTACGCCTGTCCCGTATGGCACAGTTCAACCCATGCCAAACAAGTAGACATGCACTTAATGACACGTGCAGAATCATAACAGGCTGCTTAAAATCAACTCCAGTCGAATGGCTCCACCGTCTCGCAGGAATAGCACCACCTTCTGTCGAAGGGAAATAGCAGTGAACAAGGAAAGGAGGAAAGTGAACCATGAAAAATCTCATCCACTATATGGGTATATCCCTCACAGGCAAAGACTTAAGTCCAGGAAAAGTTTCCTAAGAATATCTCAGGAACTTACAACAACAACTGAAGAAGCCAGGTTACAACTATGGGAAGCTAAGGCTCCCCTTCCGCATGGCTGGGGAAGAGTGTCTGAATCTTTGCCACCTGGTTATGACAAGGGATGGTTGACATGGAAATCTTTGAATAGGCTGAGATCAGGAGTGGGCAGATCCAAAGTGAATTTAGCAAGATGGGGCTATACTGAGATCAGTGATATCAAGTGCGACTGCGGTGAGGACCAGACTGTCCAGCACATGCTCCAGTGTCAACTGTGTCCAGCATCCTGTTCGGCAGCTGAACTGTATGAGGCCTCAGAAAATACACTGGAAGTGGCCAAGTACTGGTCCAGTATAATTTGATGACTGTAATTGTGTAATTGTATGTTTCTGATACGAAATAATAATAATAATAATGCTATTTTGAGATATGAAGTTATTTAATCTCACTAATATAACTTTTTCGAATAATTTGCTCATAAAAAAGGTCAGAGTAATAGGTCCAAAGTTACCAATATCTTCTTTGCTGCCTATCTTATAGGCAGGACTAACTATGCTGGTTTTCAGACAATTTGTAAATTCTCCTTTTACTATGGATTCATTTATAAGAAATGCCATTGGCTCTCCAACGATTTCCTTAAATACAATGCAAATGTAGTTATACCATCCTGCCCACTAGAATTCTTATTTCATCACTGGTAACCCATCCAGCTTACCTTCAGCATTTGTCTGCAACACCAGTCCTCATATGCCTCCAATCATTTCCTTTCTGCAATCTATGATTCACTTTCATTTAAGTCTGTGCTCCATACATGTGTTTTTAGAAGATTCTTACATGACAGGCTGATGTAAGAAGTGAAAAGTTTCTTTCGTTTATTAAAAGTGTGTTTAGTTTGATTGGTTCTAGATATTGTATCTTTTCTGTTTCCAAGCATCTTCTGTGGCTATGCTACCCAGGTATCTATATTCTTTAACTTGTGAATTAATTGTGTGTTTGATTAATTCAAGAAGTTAAAGAATTCTGAAGATGTTTATAGTTATTAATGACAGTAAGGCGATTGAGGAGTGAATCTTTAATCTATTAAAAAAATAAGTTAAGTTCATAGTATAAAATTTATTAGACTATTCTATTAGTTAAATTTGAAATTTATCTAATATATCAATTTTAAGACTTAAGGTTCTTTTAGGAGGTACCAGAAATATTTCAATAATATAATGCCTGGATAGTGTAATGCCCGTTGCAGGTTCTTGATGAAGGGAGTGGATTGCAGTGAATGTAAGAAGTGGTTTTGTTGGTTAGGTAGTGGAGAGGGAAAAAAAGGAACTAAATAAAGCTTTTCATTGGTTTTTTTTTACTTTGTTTTAGAGACAGGAAACTTTCAGAGCAGGAAGGAAAGATCAAGATGTTACATGTAACTATTAGGGGCCATCTGGCTCATCATATGAAGAAGGGGAAAAAAGAAGGTGGGTAATGTGAAAAAGATGGTTGGGAACAGATAACAGATCGTAGGGGAAATAAATTTATCAGGATGAAGAAGCCAGACACTTCAGATATTGTGAAGAGAAATAGGTTTGACCTGTTACCAAAGTTAGGAAGGGACGAACATGGTTAATGTGCTTTACTACTTTACTGGGTGGACACCCCTAAGGTATACTAAACCTGCGAAATCTCATCCCAAATTTAATTTTCGAGGTCATAAGGTCCCATTGTGAGACCAATTCAGAGCAATTAGTTTGTCAAATATATCGCATGCAAATATGCTACTTTCAGAAAAAAGTTTGGTTAGGCGTGTTACCTTGAGTTTATATGATCTTCCTTCTCCAGAAAAGATAATTTCTCGACGTTACTCGAATGCACTTGAAAGTCATCCTGATCTGCAGTTTTATATCAAGACCATGAGTTCAGCTCACATGTCAATACATAATTTATGGAAGTCTATGGCTTTCAGTGACATCGTTATTATGTAGTCTATGAAATGTTCTAATAGCAAGTTGAGAACTTATCAAGTTGATGCAAGTCCTTCCCTATCTAATTTCCACTGAGTTCACATAGCATGCAGTGCTGTGCTGTGAATAAGCACCTGTTATCCACCATAGCAGCTAGACTGATCGAGCACCTTTAGTGCATACATTATCATCCAGAAAGTGTAAATTACAAATAAGGTGAGCATCTTTATTATCGTCAGTGGCCTCATCAAGTTGCAGTCGAAATTCCTTCTCTTTCATTTTATCCATTAATTGGTCGTTGAGCTCTTCAGCCATATGATTTAACTAATAGTGTTGTGAGACAGAGGTACGTTTGAAATTAGTGTTCCCATCGATTCTTCAACCATAATATTAACCATGTCAAGAGCAGCCTGAAGAATAAGCTCTTCGTCGATGGTGTGAGGTTTATTGAACTTCGACACTCTGCATGCCACCTTGAAAGACGTTAGTGGGGCTTTGCTAGGTACTGAAGATTTTTTTGCCTTTGTAAATTTTTCACCTTATTGCTAAAACAGTTGCGAGATTTTTCAATAATGTTAGGGTCTAAGATGTCAATTTAGCCTATTTGAGAGCAAACTTTTTTTGGGGCCATCTCCCGCTCCCCAATGTTAATGCTTGATCACTCTCACTTGATCTGTCGGTCTACTTATCCAATAAATATTTTTCCCATTTTGTGACTGAATTTTTATTTAAACACAAAGTGAAAAACTTTAAACAAACCAAACGACCTCTCATGTGCGTTATTTTGGTACTGAGTGAATGACTAACTGAAGATCATGGAAGGGTCAAGTGGCGCTGTGGCGCCCTGGGCGCACACTTTGGGAACCCCTGCTTTAGCGCAAAGAAGATACCTTCAGGGCCGCATTTAGGCTCTGTGGGCCCCTAGGCTATACATGTGGTGCGGGCCCCCTGTCGGCAGTGGCCCTAGCTGCCTCTGGCTATGAATGCTTAAATTTCGAAATATTCGAAATTCGGCCCTAAAAATTTATGGGCGACCTTTTTTTTTTTTAGCTCTACTACTGGCCCAAGGGCCCCTAGGCCTATGCTTAAATGTGGCCCTGGGTACTTTCCAAAGATATGGTGAAAAAATCAAGGAATTATTTTTCTAAACCATTGATACACTGCCTACGTCACATTTCACATACATTCTTAAGAGCTTTTTCTACATAGTCTTATACTTTGTGTTCATTATCATACACGCCAGCTTAGAACGTGTGACCGAGTTCTTTAAAATTCTATGTTTCTCTTTCCGTCTGTAGGAAACTTTGAAATATTCTACAAAAACTTATATGAGGTGCTAGATTCTTTATGCAGTAGCTATGATTATGTAATTCTGATGGGGGACTTGAATATTGATGTATTAAAGAGCAATAAGATTTCAAAAGAACTAGAAGACATTTGTAGTTGTTTTGGACTTAAAATATGCATAAACAGCCCTACAAGGGAAACTAGTACTTCAAAAACAGCGATAGATAATGTTATAACAGAGGTAATGTTAATATTACAACAAAGATATTACACACATCAATATC
This sequence comes from Vandiemenella viatica, assembly GCA_031002005.1. NCBI lineage: Eukaryota > Metazoa > Arthropoda > Insecta > Orthoptera > Morabidae > Vandiemenella > Vandiemenella viatica. Next base: position 5,452 of record JARYHS010001943.1, on the reverse strand, counting down.
AGATCACTATCACAAGAAATTAGTATTAAAAATAAAGTAGAACATCAGGAAACTTGGCTACTTGAAGAATATAGACCCTACACTAAAGAAAATATTGACTTATTTAAGAAACTTTTAAGCAGAGAAACTTGGACTGAAATGTTTAATTCTGACACAACAGATGGAAAATATGATGCATTCATAAGTGTAGTTAATTATTACAAAGACATAGCCTTCCCAATAAAAAAGAAATAATACATAAAACAACACAAAAAATGGAATACGGAAGATATTATAGAATGCAAGGAACATATAAAATGGGTTAGTAGATTATGTAGGGAGGGATACCTGTCACTGAAGAAATATCTTCTAAAGTGTAAGAATGAATTAAAAAATAAGATTAATAAGGTAAAGTCAGATGACATTCATAGGATACTACACAGAAGTGATAATAAACAGAGAGCATTATGGAAAATTATAATAGGGAGAGGGGAAGAAATCAGACTATGAAACAGGATTGAGCAGAGTTTATAATGAGGGTATAGTAGATGATTCTAAACAAATTGCATGCACATTATATAAGTATAGCAGACAAACTGACAAACATAATCACAGCAACAAGTCAAAAGGCAATGAATGCTTAGGTATTATGGTTAATACAGATTCAGTATTTCTACGTCCGACTACAGAAAAAGAAATCAGAAAATTTATACAGTCATTAAAAACCAAAACCTCTACAGGAACTGATGAGATATCAAATATGCTTATAAAAGAATGTAATAGTTATCTCTTACAACCTATGGTACACATAATAAATCATTCATTTACAAGTGGAATATTCCCAGAATCTCTGAAGATTGCTAAATTATACCTGTATAACGGTCAGATGTAAACAATTATAGACCATTGTCACTAATCTCTAGTATATCAAAATTTTTTGAGAAAGCAATGGAACAGAGGCTTATTGACTTCCTTAATAAGCATAACATAATTACAGATGCTCAACATGGATTTAGGAAACATAGGTCCACAGAAACAGCAGTTACAACATTCGTAGATTCGGTAAAAAAACCTTGGATGTTGGAGAGTACACAACAGCAGTTCTTATAGATCTATCAAAAGCCTTTGACACAGTCAATCATCAAAGATTACTCAACAAATTAGAAAAATGGGGTATAAGGGGAAAGGCTTACAATGGATAAAATCATATTTGTCAAACAGAAAACAATATACAGTTATAAGAAGCAATGCAGACTTTAACAATGTTACATCAAACACACTCACTATAAAATCAGGAGTGCCACAGGGCTCAGTGCTGGGGCCTCTGTTGTTCATTCTATATGTAAATGATATCCCAAGACCAAATGGAGAGAATGATGCAATGGTTATTTGTAGATGATGCAACAGTAAAGATGTCAAATATCAATCTACGGAATCTAGAGACAAATCTTAATCTGTACTTTCAGAAACTAGCAATGTGGTTGGAAGAAAATTACCTTGTAATTAACCTAAATAAAACTCAAATGATAACATTTCAAACAAAACGAAGAAGGTACTCTGTAAACTTAAATATAAGCAGTGAGCAAATATGTGATACAAAAGCAGCCAACTTGCTAGGGATTCAAATTGACAACTACATGAACTGGGAAAATCAGGTGCTGTAAGAAACTAACCCCTATTGTACCTTAGAGAATTCTGTACTAGGGATATTTTAATGACCATCTATTTCTCTCTTTTTGAAAGTCAATTAATATATTGTATATCAGCATGGGGAAGACCCACAGAGAATAACATGAGGAAATATTGAAAATACAGAAACACATAATTAGAGCTATCCTAAAAGAAAAAAGAACAGTATCATGCAAAAAATATTTTGTAGATTTTAAGATTCTGACATTTCCTTGTATATATATATATATATATATATATATGCTTTCACTCACAAAGAATGTTATTAAAAAGAATGAACAAGTACACGAGTATGAAACCCGTAATAAAACTGACTTCAATTTACAAGTACACAACACAAAAAAATTGAAAAATGCCCTTCCTATTCTGGAGCCCAATTGTACAATAAGCTTCCTACAGAATTAAGGTTCATCAGCAATAAGAGACAGTTAAGCATAGGCTTAAAGAGTATTTATGTAATAAAGCTTTCTACTCAATCATCTGAAATTAGATTGTTTGCAGATGACATAATGCTGTATAAAAGAATCAAAACGATAGAGGATTGTAAACAGTTGCAGGGTGATCTGGACAAGATATCTAGTTGGGTTGGTAAACATGGAATGAAGATAAATGCAAAGAAGTCAGCTTATTAGATACACAAATAAAAAACAAAAGGTTAATTATGAATATAAGGTGGGGAAAGAATTGCTTGCTGAAGACTTGAAATGTAAATATCTTGGAATTACTTTTGATAACAAACTTAACTGGGCTGGACACATAGGACAGGCGGTAGGAAAAGGTTTCAAAGTTCTGCACTTGTTGGAGAGAGTGATGAGGGGATCTACGAGAGAAGTCAAGGAATTGGGTTACAAAACTTTGGTCAGACCATTGCTCGAATATGGTAGTGTAGTATGGGACCCTCATTTTACATATCAAATACAGGAGTTGGAGAGGGTGCAAAAAAGGGCTGCTAGATTTGTTTCTGGAAATTATCGCAGAATGCAATCAGTGACGGATATGATAAAGGAGCTGGAATGGGATTCATTGCAAGACAGGAGGAGGATGAGGAGGGTCATGGGAGTGTACAGGGTATATACTGGCGATGAGGCATGGAAAGATATTGCATGGAAGGGAAAAGATGACCATGACCACAAGCTGGCACTCGATTTCAGGCACAAGGGTGTGGGAAGATTCTCGTTTTTAGGTAAGGGTGTCAGGGATTGGAATGAGTTACCAAGAGAAATAATGAATAATTTACCGAAAACTTTGAAAGAATTTAAAGATAAAATTTGTAGAGGGCAAATGTGGGTAGGTGCAGGATAGGGGGAAGATGGGTGTGTAGGGAAATTGCCACCGGAGCCTGTGCTCCATTGCAATTAAATTAAATTAAATATTTAAATGATGAAACAAAGGAAACAACAGCATGAGTAAATAAATTGTGAATAAACAGTGTATAATCTTATCACATATTTGCCAATGAAAATATCATAAGGTAAAAAATAATGTAAATGTATGATCAGTAAGTGACTGACATAAAATTAAAAATGTACAAGTAGAGATATTTATATTTAAGGCATTAAACTTTTAATCTTTGAGTTGTCCTAAATTTCATTGTACAATGTATGTAAATGATAAAAATGGGACAAAACAAGTGAATGAATGTTAGTGAATCGTTTCAGCATTCTTCATATAACTGCATTTGTAAGTGAAGTGGTCGCTGTTTTTAAAAACTAGTGTAAGCCCGTGACCGTTTTTAGCGTATACGGGTCTAGATTAGTTCCAGTTTTTAGGATGAAAGATTATGACAGGATGATCTGATTTGACCAAATATAAACTTAACATGTGTTTCAGGATGAATAAAATCTCTCGCTGCTGAAGAACCCAGAAGCATTAATTGAGGTAGGTATTAAACATGAACAGGGACGATAGCGCAATCGTAAAATTGTTTCAAAGGTCATAGACTCGAACTTGCTTAAATACAAACTTGACTTGTGTTTGACCCTTAAAGTTAACTCTGCAAAATTAAAAAAAAATCCTATTTGCTTGGAAGGTATTACAATTTTTTTTTTTTTTTGCCAAACTCTTGTATCCATTGGTAATAGTATATGTAATGACCATAGAACTTAATACACATTCCATATTGTTAAACAGTTAAGCAACTCGGAAGAAATGGATTGCCAGAATAATTGATTCGGTAACATATTTGGTCTCATGTTCACTTAAAATAACCTAATAACTCACGTACAGTGAACATGAATAAAGACCATCGACAAAAGTGGTTAGTACCATACCTGAAAAGCAAATAAACCATAATGCATAAACTTTGGTCAAGCAACAACATTACTAAGAGTTTTAATTAAATAGGGAATTTGACTACTTCATAAAATAGTTCTAAATTGTTTATTGGGACACCTTATTCACCGAGTGAAGAGATTTTTTGACGAAAGTGCATTATTTTGCGTAAAATTCAAAGTTAAAATTTAAAGAATTTAAAAGCCTGCCAAAACGCTCCTTTGCTACCTGGCGCTTGCAATGAAAGTCGTGACGTCACACGTCTGTAAACGCTGCCGCTGCGAATAGTGTTTTTCCTATTACCCAAGTTTTCAACTATTCTTATTGTTTGTTGCTGGTTATTTCGTGTTATTAATGAAAGTTCGTTTTGACTATAAAATCGAAAACAATTTGTAAAAACCTACAGCGGAAAAATATTGAAAGTATACGCCCTATTTGTGGGATTAGCTATGGAAACAACCACTGAGTTTTATTCTGTGGAGCTTAAAAATGTAACAACTTTAATTTGATATTGCGACAAAGTCACGATTTTCTGTAAAGCTCATTTACACATAAATTTCGTAGAGTTAAATGTAATATGTTGTTTAAGGCGAGAATTATTAGGGTGAGGGTCCTAAGGTTCGATCCTCGCTTCAATTTGTTTTCTTTTGTCATTTTCTTTGGATACTTAGTTGCTGTTGGTTGCATCACATAATCATTTTTTCCCGAAAATCAACCAAAATATCAATTTAATTTTTCTTTTTCCTGAAGGCTTCACAACTTTTTGGATAACAAGCGAATTACAACCATTTGAAACAACCAAAGAAGATTTCAAAAAGGAAATTGGAAGTTACTTGCACACCGAAAAAAGAAGGTTTTTTTTTTTTTTTTTTTTTTTTTTTTTTTTTTTTTTTTTTTTTTTTTTTTTTTTTTTTTTTTTTAGAAATGAAAATTACTTGCACATTAAAAGTAAATGCCGGCTGATAGATGCATTTATATCAGGAAGGTAACCTACAGGTGTTTCGTCACATAAAAATTCCAACGAAAAGGACACAAAGCATTCCGGAAGATTAGCATGAAATTTGTACAAGTGATATCACTTCTAAAATAAATTCCATTATTCACCACCGTGCACCAGTATTTTTTGCATTATATCATTTCTCTGGTAAGTTTAAAAATTAAAAGTTTTCATGTATGGTAGCAATTTGTTTCAAACGCTTGCATGACGCTTAGCAACTATTATGAATTCTTGGAATAAAAACATGGTAGTGCAAAAAATAGCAAACAAAAACGGAAAAAACACGCAAGAAATATTGTCCTAACCAATGTTCAAACGTACGACGTTCTGAATTCCATTACCACTCTTCAATCACGCAGCTATCCAGACACTACATCTTAATTGCTTCTCAGTTTCTTCGTGTGAGATGAAGTGAAACGAGGTAGCTAAATGATACAAACAAATTAAGTTTTGTGGACAAAAAATATCATTTAACTAACTATAATCTTTAATCTGCAATTAAGAAGAGTGCCCACA
>JARYHS010001941.1:0-50037 GCA_031002005.1 Vandiemenella viatica | reverse complement strand
GCAAAAAAAAAAAAAAAAAAAAAAAAAAAAAAAAAAAAAAAAAAAAAAAAAAAAAAAAAAAAAAAAAAATGAGCATATACTTAGTTGGGAATTTCATTTCACATATTATTATTAAATATACGAATTTTAACCTTTATTCTTTTGCTAACTAATGTTAGTTGTTTGGCAATCTTGAAAACTGGACATCATAAGCCGGGTACTCACTAGCGAGCTGTAACTGTAACCGATCAGATACAGTAACCACGTTCTAGTGTGTACGCGTGAAACGAACTTCGCTTGCGACGAACACCGAACCACCTCACTGAGCGTACTCACTAGCGAGCTGTAACTGTAACGGAATAGATACACTAACGAGGTCTACTGCATACGCTCACTCTAATCGTGATAACATGCTTTTGGTGATGTTTCTTCTGGTCCAGGCTGTATTTCAACCAAACAACAACCACTAAGAAGAAAATAAAACACCTACCTGTATAGTGCATTTCCACCTTGTAGTGGTTTAGTGATGCAATATCTCAAGAACTAAGCGAGATATCAAAAACATTTATACTTTATTTTCGATTTTTCCCACCAAGTTACATACGGATTTATTATTAAATTTGACTAAGGCGAAATTTTTCTTCTTGTCTAGGCTGCATGTCAACCTAACCACGTCAATTTTGAAATACGATATCTCGAGAACTAAGATATGAAAAAATAATTATTCTTTACTTACAATTTGACTCATCGAGTTACATAGGATTCCTTCATCAAATTGCAGCTCCACGGTTATCGTAGAATCCCCCCCCCTAAAAAAAAAAACTCTTTTATGAGCTTCAATATTCACTGTGTGTGCAAATCAATCTAGATCATACACGGCAACGCCGGGAACTCTGCTAGTATATCTAAAATGCGTTTTTTGTGTCTCGAGTCATTTATGTCCCTGGATATCTAACAGAAATCGATAAGTGAAGTATGATTATGAAGAGTAATGTCTCCGCTTTGGTGACATCTAGGGATTGCAATCCAGCAAAGCGGGATCCCGCAATCCCGCATCATTAGACAGTCTGGCGGATCCCGCACAAAATTAAGCGGATCCGCAATCCGCAAAATCCGGCGGAAACGCGTGTCAGTCTGCGTGACTCGCTGCCCCACTCGGTCTCTGTCGGATATTTTGCACTGTTTGCCTGTACCCTTGCAGTTGGTATTTGACTCATGTGAACATGCGTTTGTTTTAGTTAACATTCGTCATTCGTAAGTAAATAAATACACTTTTACGTATTCATCAAAACTTACGTTTGTTTCAAGTACAAATTTCTGTAATTTGAGTTATGGTGCGTATTTAGTACGATTTTCTAACTAGATAATTATTTTTTAAGTGTCGCACGGTTACAGCTTTTTATTCACGGTTTCATTATTACCATTTTCTATATTTGCAGATAAAGTAATTGTGACAATTTCCTAATTGCTGCTGAAAATTTGATTATTCGTTGTTATGAAACTAATGTTATCGTAATTTTAACGATCGCGTACCTATTTATTTAACAACTATCAAAAGGAAATTGTAGGCCTATATCCTTTGACTTATTGTTGTTTTGGCAAGTGCCTCAATGCGTTTCTTTAACGAAAGCCACCTTCTTACATGTGCCGCTTAGGCTTTCGATTAATCCCTCTTCTCCTTGTTATTCGACTAAAGGTAAAAAAAAAAATATATTATGAAATTTTCGCAGGTGTATCGATGAAGTGTGTTGTGGCGGCTGTCATCCTCACTTGTGTAATTTCGTGTGTTTGCAATGAAATCCGGAGATACAACCTATGAGGACTTCACTGCAATCATTTGCCGAGAAAGTCTCCTTTCTTACTAAAAAATAATAATTTCCACTCTAAAAACGTCGTTACGCCACATAAGTAAATCTGAAATACTTGACAGTTTACGTGTTGGTGAGTAGTTTCTTTTAATAACATTGAATCAACTGTAATATCAATCAAGGAATCAGGAGATATAATAATGAATCACACAAAAAAAGGCCAAGTCTCGTGTTTGTGCTGTGACAAAAAGTTATGAGATCTTGTTCTGAGCCAAGTCTACACTTTACTGAGTATATTCACTTCACTTTGTGAAATGGAATGCTTTTCTCGGTGTTATGGAACGTTTATTAAGAATTAAAAAAAAAAAAAACCTCTGGTAACTTGGTCACTAAGCAAACCATATTTTTAAACTTATGTGATGTATTGTAAGGCACATAATATTATCTAAGACTCAATATTTTCCATTTTTATTTAAAAATTGGTTTAGATTAAAAAACAAAAATGTAAAACCTTGAAATACACTTAAGACACGCTAAAAAGTTTTAATGTCATTTTGCCAATCAAAATATTGTTAACTGTTAATTTTTATCATTAAAAATTATTTATTACTATAATTATTATTTAATTTATTAACGTTTTAAGTAACTATGTTTTAAATATATGCGTTGAAAAACTGTTTGTACCAATCCCGCACGGATTCCGCGGGATCCCGCGGGATTGGCGCAAATCCCGCGTGGATCCCGCGGGATTGAAAACACTGCGGAATTGCAATCCTTAGTGACATCGTATATTAAGAATGAATTTGTTTTGGAATTCACCCCTTAAAGGGAAAAGTATCAATGGTTTTTTAAGGCATTTTTATGTCACGAGCCATTTATCTCCATTAATATATAACCAAAATTGATAAATGAGGTATCATTCTAAAGATTGAGGTTTCCACTGTTTTCCCATCATATTTTTAAGAATGGATTTTTTTCTAACTTTAACCCTTAAAGGGCAAAAATATCAGTATTTGTAAAATGCGTTTTTTGTGTATCGAGTCATTTATCTCCCTTGATAATTAAACAAAACTGATAAACGAAGTATCATTTTAAATACTTATATCTTCGGTTCCGTTACACCACATTTTAAGAAAGGAATCTTTCAAAATTCGATCCTTAAAGGGAAAAGTATTCATATTTCTACAACGCTTTTTTTTCTGTCGCGAGCCATTTATCTCCCTTGATACCTAACCGAAACCGATAAATGGGGTATCATTTTAAATATTAAAGTATCCGCTTTGGTCACATCATATTTTAAGGAAGACCTTCAAGCGTTAAGGGGTACTAATATCATTAGTTCTAAAACTTCTTTTTTACCTCGAAATCGATAAATGAGGTATTATTTTAAAAACCAAGGTGTCCGCTTTTGTCACACCAGATTTTATAAAAGGAATTTTAAGACCAAAAGTATCAATATTATTTCTACAACGTGTTTGTTGCTTTTTAATTACAAGCCATTTAGCTCCTTCGATACCTAACCTAAATCGATAAATGATATGTCGTTTTAAAGATTAAGGTCTCCAATTAGGTAAAATCATAAATTAAGAAAGAAGTATTCGGAATTTGATGCTTTAAATGGTCGCGCGTATGAAACAGTTCAGAGACAAGTCCGTAGATTGCAACAGCCTATTTTCTAATACAATAAGTAGCTTTTCCGATATTTTTTTTTTCTGTTACGGAACATTTTTGTTTTCCTATACAATTCCAGGTTTTATTCGCACAGCAACACATATCACAGAGATATTGATATGCTGTGTGCATTTTGTTCAGGTTGGTTGTATTCTGTTAAGGTTTGTCGTACATATAGTGTGTGATGATCATATGGTTATATTATAGACGATTTTGTAGTATGCAAATACATTAATATGCATACTCCTTGAGATTGGGTTACTTTCGTGTTCCTTTTGTTTTGAGATGATGTTGGTTGCCAGGAGCGACATGTTTAAAGCCTATATGGTAGAGGCGTTATATTAAGTTCGCAAGTTGGATGTATTGATTGAGAAATATTAATATGAGAAGTCCGATTTAAAGATTAACGGTCGTATTATCAATTGGTGTTGGTGGAAGTTGTTAAACCAATAACTGAATAAAAGTTTTATCAGAACAATTAATGACTTATACATCGGTAGCATAGATACATGCTAGCTATATAAAAAAAGATAAGATAAAGGCAGGGGCGGATCCAGGATTTTGTTTTGGGGGGGGCTTGAGCGGACTTTGGTTTGGGGGGGGCTTGGCTTGAGTGAATTTTGGTTCAGAGGGCTTGCGTTCAGGAGATTTTGGTTTTGGGGGGGGCTTGAGTCGGGAAAAAGGTAGTATTTATAGCCTCCTCAAATCTGTAGAGCTAAAAAAAAAAAAAAAAAAAAAAGTCTCAAAACTACAATGTCAGGGGCGGACCTCGATGTGTTTGGGGGGGGCTTGAGCCCCCTAGCCCCCCCCCTGGATCCGCCCCTGGATAAAGGTGAAAAGTGGTAACTACATACATAAGTAATCAAGAATATATCACCACATGCCGACTCGTGACAGTTTTGCTCTACAACATGCATATGCATGGAAGTAAGGAAGCAAAATAGCGACAAAAAGAACCTGAAAAATACTAATTGACGTCGACTGAATTTTGGAGGTTAACAGACTCGACAAACGAAATAACGTCGCAGAATTCCACAGCTGCCAACGTTGACGAGAGAACAAGCTAAGTCAACCTTTTCAAGACGCATACTTTGGGGAAATTCGCCGCCAGTTAATTTAAGTTTTGTCTTAAAAAAATAATTGTAACAAAGGTGAGCCAAAGTATATGTTCTTTGATTTTCATATTAATTTAGTTTTTTGTATGTATATTTCCACATAGTACGAAATTTCATGTTCGCTACTAGTTAAAATATATTTAATCAAGGATAAAAAATGTATCAAGTTGGTACAGTGACGTATGTGGAAATATATTAATATTTACAATCCTTTACGTAAAGAATATTAGTAAACAAAAAATATTATATCTCGATATACGATTATGGAGGATAATATTAATAACGGTGTGGCGGCACTGTTTATAACAATTTAGTTCAAGTGGCAGAAACGAATGTAATGTCACCAGAAGTGACTGGACATGATTTAGATGACAGTAGTACTCCACCACACATGTAGCAATACTCACCTCCATTTTTAGGATTCTCACCTCTAAATCAAAATAATTTACAGTCTCTAGGTGCCCCACTAAGTAGTGAACTTGAGCTGAAATCGCTTATATTAGGGTTGTACTCAAAATTTGAATCAAAATTAAATAACCTTAAATCACAATTCAGTAACCTTGAGTCAAAATTTGAATCACATGCAACTGAAGTGAAATCACAATTCAGTGACCTTGAATCAAAACTAGAATCACAAGCAACTGAAGTGAATTCACAACTCAGTGACCTTGAATCAAAAATAGAATCACAAGCAACTGAAGTGAAATCACAATTCAGTAACCTTGAATTAAAACTTGAATCACAACTCAATGACCTTGAATCCAAACTTGAATTACAAGCTACTAAAATGAAAACACTATTTGATCAACAGTCATGTGAAGTCCAATCACTTAAAGATCAAATAGAAGTACAAGCGAATAAATCAGAACAACACACTGTCGCGACGGAGAAACAGTCAGTAATTTTCCATACGGAAGTAACAAACATACACGAAAAACTTCACAGTTTGGACAACAAAGTTGTAGAATGTGAATCAAAATGTTTAGCTACCAGTCAAATTATACACAGCACACTCTCTGACAAAATAAAAGAAACTTCATCATCTCTCCATGTCGAAGTTCAAAAACAAATTACAGAACAATTTCAAGCGATGGAGGGACACTTACATACCTTTCATGGTAAGCTAGTGGACAGACATAATACAACAGAGAAAAGAATATCAATAATCGAATCATCCAACAACGACATAAACAAGAACTTTGGAGAAATTCAAGATAACTATAATAGAGTACATCAACAGCTGGGAGACATACATCTGAAGGTGCAGTCAATAAGTGGTCCACATTTACCCATCAGTGTAAGCGAGAATTTTGAAATAGACAACTTTACGGGTCAGGGTGGCATACACCCGGTTAGTTTTATAAATAGTTTTGATAAATTCAGAACATTTAATCTATACAATGATAGTGAAAAAATCAATTGTGTTTTCAAACATATGAAAAAAACAGCACACGTAGGGGGTGAAAGGCAAGTATAAACTTGTGACACATACCAAGAATTTGTAAAAAAATTTCGAGCTCATTTTTGGTCACAGGAAAAACAGAGGGACGTGCGTAGGGATTTATGGTGCGGTAGACCCTACCATAGCAATCAGGAATCATTACATGATTTCTTTTTAAAAGAAGCATCAAAAAGCTACTATCTGGATATGCCACCTCCAGAGGAGGAAGTCGTAAACGACATTGCTTATAGGATGCCCCGTGACATTCAACTCTTACTGATAACACGTAATATCGAGACTATAGACGAAGCGGGGGAACTCCTAGCAAGGCTAGATAATCAACACAGAAACTGGAATCATCAGGAAGAAAATTGGGATAAACATTGTTTTAGGAATCAGGCAGTCAAGGAAAATGACCAAAGTAATGGGTCGAAAGAAAATACAAACTTTAGTAGAAATGGTGGGGGATGGACTTACCAAAGAGGTAAAGCAAATGTGAGCGGATTCCAGAGAGGGAAAGGATTTCACAATGGTTTTAAGAAACAAGAAGAAACAGGAGGGAATCCGGGAACCTCACAACAATTCCAGCGTAACATAGACCAAAAAACTAATACCTGCTAACGTTGTGGTCCAGACTGCGAGGTTCTTTCGAACATGAATCCTGGCAGGTCTCGCCATTTCTGCGAGGTATCCTCTTTGTAAGTCATTAATAAAAGAAATCCTGATTGGTCTTACCAATACTTCCAGCTTCTTTTGCAACCTATAATCGATAGCACGTTCTGGACGATATGTATGGCCCCAGGATATCGTCTCACACGTTTTTCTGCTATCACCTCACAGATAAAATTCAATTATATAATCCTCTCTATAAAATAACTGCTATTTATTGAAACATCTTAATAAATTCAAATATTTACAGTTCTCGTAATACAACATAAAATCTCACATATAACAATTTGTTTCTCCTTGGCTTAAAAACAAAAAAAAAACACAGCCTACCAACTTCAACATATTAAAACATATTACAAAAGACTTAAATTTACCAATTTTCACATACTACTATACTGTATGGCCTTGTAAAAATAAATACATTCAATACTCCATAATTCGTAAAATTATTACTATTATTATTAATATTATTATTTAAATGTCTGATGTGGGATCTCATACATGCCCCCACTTTACAATAAATCAGCAGATTTTTTTTTTATTAAAAATTGATTATTTGTTGTAAAGTACAACATGGTCATCAGACATTGCTTCTTTACACAACTTGTTTATAAGGTTTTTGGGTACACTTTTGTCTCTTCAAACACATCAGAATTAACTCATCGTCACTGTCAGATTATCAATTTATTGCTCACTTATTTACATAAGACACTCATCATTTCACGTTATCTCTCCGACTTTCTACAATTTATGATCTGCTACATTACGTAGCCCAAATTTTCTTTCCGATTTAGGATAAACTAACCAAAATACATTTTCATGTGGCTTCCCGTCTATCCTGAACGGCCCATGCTAGATGTCGAGAAAGTTTCCTATTTCATAGTTTATTTGACTTTATCGCTCTTGCGTCTTTACCAAAATCAGATCAAACTAAATTCAAGGGGTTTTCGTCCTCGGTCATGCCTTTACCTTCTTTCCTCTTTTTTTTTTTTATTCTCTCTTTCATCATATTTTGTCAGCTTAATGTTATGCCCCCATAACGTTGATTTTTTTCTTTCTTTCTCTTCTTCCAATCTTTTAAAATTTCTGCTTGTAATAAATCATTTTTAACTTCCCCGCGAGACCATTCTAAGAACTCCATTCTACTTCCATCACTTGGATATAACTGGCATAAATGCATATTTCTGTTGTTACGGTGGCTATCATATGCACTCCATTCATCACCATTATTTCCTTTCATTCTCTCTACTCCTTCTTCCTCGTGATCAAACAGACAATTTGATACTTCAGATTCTTCATCTTTCACAGGTGAACTCATACCATGTAACTTATTATCTAAAACTTGCATATCTGCCCCCTCTGGCACCACATTTTCTTCTTCATTAATACCGCGGTATTTCCTCACAATAAAAAATCTTATTTCTTCATCTTCACCATTTCCTAATATTCCATTTTCTTCTTCTTCACATTCGTCGTCGTTTTCGTTACTATTATCTTCATCGCTGCCCAAATTCAAATTCTCTCCTTCTTCATTGCCATCAGAGCCATAGCTATCTTCTGACAAACTCTCAAATTCTTCAATTCCTCTTGGTATAAGCTCATCTGTTAACATGCTTTCCTCTTCAGCATAATTTTCCATCTTCTCACAACACTTCTCTTGGTTGTCGTCGTTCTCCACGTCAATTTTAGCCAACTGTCCAACTTCTCCTTCCTGCCAACTATATTCACAACTCCTTGGAACAATCTGTGATTCATCTTTATCTAAAGACTTAAGGCATTCCCACCATCTGAGTGGTTCTTCTTTTGTAAAATTTTGCGCATCCTTTCTGACAATTGATTCTTCACCAGAAAGCATTAGCATATTGCGGCTCATACTCTGCATATAATTTTCATCGGTCTCCTTCTGTACAGTCTCTATTCCATTGTTAATGTCATCGTCCTTCAGATAGGTCGTGCTTTTCTGTTTCTTTGGTCCTGTTCCTATTATTCCCGCTACTGTTCGGACCGTCCCAGTTGCGGCACCGAGTTTCCCATCGCTCTTCCTGAATCATGTTGCCTTCCTTCTTCCTTTCTGTCCATCGAAGCATTGTTGTGATGCCCCCATTGGTGATTTTGTCGTCGGTCCTCATATTCCCTCCTTGTATTTCTACCGGAGTTACCATTGAACTGTTCCTCTCTGTTGTATCCAAAAGCACGTCCTCTATCTCTTGCAAAATTTTCCCGTGGTAGCATCTGATTTGACCTATTATTGTTTCGAAAGTCGTTTCTTCTTTCGTCTCTTGTCTCATGTTCATTAGTATTACTCCACCGATCCAATCTCTCAACAGCTTCCAGAAAATCTTCTACATTACTCCATTGAATTACTATCAACTTCTCCTGCACTGGTCTGGGCAATTTCTGCAACAAAACTTCGACCTTTTCATCGTCCTCTATTTTCTGGTCCAGGTAACGAAGCTCTTTCATCACTTCTTCACAGAAATTTTTCATACTCCCATCTCGCCTGCTATAGTAACGGCAGTTCCAGAAATCTCTCTTTACTCTTCTTTGCTTTATTGGTGACCAATATTTACTGAGAAATAGTCGCAAAAATTCTTCATAATCTTCACAATCTTCATCATTCTCACAACTCCATGCAAATGCATCTCCTCGCATCATGCTTTTGACGTATCTTATTTTATCGGGATCCGACCATTCACGTGGCAATCCACTTTTATAAACTCTGACAAATTCCACTGCGTGCACACCTTTTTCAGGATCAAACTTCACTTCTGGTAATTTAAAATGGCTGGTGATTATGTTGCCTCCACCCAGAGTAGCAATACCTCGCCGTTCTACCTCCTCAACCCTCTGGTTCAGCAGGTCTACCTCTTGTCGCACATCTTCGTTGATAAAATTCATCTGGCTAGCTACTTCTGCAATTTTACATGTCACTTCTTTGTATTCCTTATCCATGACCATTAACCTATCGCCTAGTCTTGAAATCCTTTTTGTTGCCGTTTCAGTCTTCTCTTTCAACTGTTCAATACTCTTCACACAATCTTTCTGGTTTTCATAAATAATTTTATTTTCTCCTTTCATGACTTCCTGCTCTCCCTGTATCACTCCATAATTTTTCTTCACTTCTTCTTCAACTTTTTGTTGCACTAGACAAGCTATACCCTGTCGATTAGCCTCGTCTTGCCTTTCAACGTATTCGTAGACCATTGCTACTTCCGTTTCAATACTTGTTTTTACGTCTTCTTTCAATATCTGCCGTAAATTCTCCATCTTCTGGCTGCATCTATCCTCCACTTGCTGAACACGTTCGTCCATTTTTAACATAATATCCTGTCTCATCGTTCTCATTTCCTCTGTAATTTTCTGTTCACTTGATTTCAAATTTTCTGTTATCTTCCTTCCCATTTCTTCTGCCTTTTGTTCACTTGATTTAAAATTTTCTGTTATCTTCCTTCCCATTTCTTCCATTAAAGCAAATAGCATTGAAAATTCGCTCCCTTTCTGTGTGTGAGCTTCATTTTGTTCATTCCCCATTTCTTTCTCTCGAATATTAGTCTGTCTGGCTGGTACGGGTGTTGTAATAAGATCTTTCACTTCGATATCAAAGATATCGCCACCTCTGTCGTTTACTCTAACACTATCTCTGACCAACTGACTGACTCCACTTTCCCCCATACTTTCACAGAGACTAGTAACGCAGTGTTCCTGCGAACAGCTAACACCACTTCCCCCCATATGTTGATCGACGGTAACTATCCCGGAACTTTCATTTCTCCCATTGGAATTTACACTCATTTCCCCACCAGAAAATAATTCAGCATCCATTTTAACTATTTCCCCGCACTTTCCTTCCATTATGGTGATGAATTAACTAAACAAAATAACTAAAAGATTCTCACAAATTACTACGCTACTCAATATAGTCCCGCCAAAGAAAACGACGATACAACATTTGAAATTTTGATGCAAAATCATACAACGCAGTATTTATTCAACGCTGCTAAAATAATACAAATGAGCTCAGAAACTCAACCAGAAATTACTTACTGTACCACTCTTTGATTGTAATTCTGCGACATGCATTCAATAACAGTCTCAATATAGCAGTACTGAAAACTTGCAAAAATAATAGACATGAACCTAAATACAAATTGCTTATCAAATACTCAATATGCTTAAATCCCCCCCTTTTAAATGATGTAAATTATCTTTATTTACTTAACTAAAGGCCGTCACAGTATTAATCACTAACTTAAACCGCTTTTAACTACTTACAAATGCTTTTTTTTACAATCACGTTCTTGCCGACAGTTTCAATAACTTTTACATTAGCTAATTTGATTTCTTAATACTTTTTTTTTTTTTTACTGTTTTAAGCAATTTTATTTTTAATTTAGCTGCTTACTATTCAATGTTCAGTCACTTTTCACCTTTTTCGTAAGAAATTTTCCGAACAAAAAATTACAATGTTATTATCTCTGCTGCTGTTATTTTCGTGAACTGTTATCCCGTACCATAAAATATATTGTTCATGTACTTGCCAATTCCCGCGATGTTTTCTTCTGCACGGCTGAACGACTGCTGAATGTTCCACAATCCGTAAAAACAGTGTGTTAATTTACACTGCAATATCCTGGATTACAGGGTCGCCATTTCTGCGAGGTTCTTTCGAACATGAATCCTGGCAGGTCTCGCCATTTCTGCGAGGTATCCTCTTTGTAAGTCATTAATAAAAGAAATCCTGATTGGTCTTACCAATACTTCCAGCTTCTTTTGCAACCTATAATCGATAGCACGTTCTGGACGATATGTATGGCCCCAGGATATCGTCTCACACGTTTTTATGCTATCACCTCACAGATAAAATTCAATTATATAATCCTCTCTATAAAATCACTGCTATTTATTGAAACATCTTAATAAATTCAAATATTTACAGTTCTCGTAATACAACATAAAATCTCACATATAACAATTTGTTTCTCCTTGGCTTAAAAACAAACAAAAAACAAAACACAGCCTACCAACTCAACATATTAAAACATATTACAAAAGCTTAAATTTACCAATTTTCACATACTACTATACTGTATGGCCTTGTAAAAATAAATACATTCATATACTCCATAATTCGTAAAATTATTACTATTATTATTAATATTATTATTTAAATGTCTGATGTGGGATCTCATAAGACGGAGGCAAATTTCAAAATCGGACCAAACTCTCTTATAGTAAATAAGGTGGCGAGACAGTGCTATAACAACCCCACTGATGATTTATGGGATGAAGAATTTGAGTTACAGGAAAGATGAGTTAGAATACCGATGATTCATTTATCTGCATTTGGAAAGACTATAAATGTTTTGATTGATTCTGGGGCAGAGATGTGTCTGAAGCGTGTTATATATTGTTTAGTCAAGTAGTGACAGTTTGTTCACTGCCAGTAGAAGGCATGACGGTTACTACGGCTACAGTAAATGGAGCAAACAAATAAGATTGCAGATGTTACAAGAACGTACAATTAAAACACATTATATAGAGGTACCAGTATTTGTAGTACCGGATCTTACGACATAGTGTATTTTTGGAGTAGATCGGATGAGTGCTTTTAAAGCAATCCTGAATTATGAAGATTAATTTCTGAAGTTTCAAATAGAAGGAAAAAGAGTTAGAACAGAAATAAGTACTTTATGGGAGGGTACCCCAGTATACGTGTGTCGTCATGGGGGCCATCAGCAGGAAACTGCAAAGATTATTGTTTCGCAGACAGGTTAGAACATTTATGCCAGTATGCCATGCGATGCACTAGTAACAATATAAGGGGAATGGAAATTAGTACCGCTTTCCAGACACCCAAAAGTAATTTTGAATATGATAAACAAAACATGAGAGGAGAAGATTGGTCTTTTCTAGAAATGGTTGAACAGCAATACCACGATCAACTGAAAAGTATAATACAGAAATATAATGATGTCTTTTCTGACCGACCGGGAAGAATATCAAATTATGAATGTCACTTCTCAGTCACATGTCATACACCTTTTTTTGTAAAACCATATGTCATACCTTTAGCAAAGCGTAACCAAGTTGACATGGAAACAAATCGAATGCTTGACTGGAATATTATAGAAAGGTCAAACAGCCCATACAATAACCCGTTAGTGGTAGTAACAAAGGCCGATCAGTCAGTACGATTGGTGTTGGATGCCCGTAGAGTAAATGAAATTTTAATTACTGAACGTGATCATCCGCCACCGATAGACGAATTACTCCATAACTTCCAGGGGAAAAAGTTTTTAACCTCTTTGGATTAAACGTCCTTCCTACTGGCAAATTCCAATAGCACAGGAATCTCAAAAATATACTGCATTTCTGTACAAAGGTAGAAGCTATCAATTTACTGTATTACCTTTCGGCCTAAATAATGCAGTTGCGAATTTTATACGAGCATTAGACACTGTAATAGGGCGAGAACTGTTGTCTCAGGTAACGGTGTATGTAGATGACATACTTATTGCAAGCAAGTCAATTGAAGAGCACTGGGACACATTGCAAAGAGTCTTATCGGCTCTGAAAGAAGGAGGGATGACCATTCGATTAAAAAAATGTATATTCGTGAAATCCCAAATTACCTTTCTTGGGCA
The DNA here is from genome assembly GCA_031002005.1 of Vandiemenella viatica. Lineage (NCBI taxonomy): Eukaryota > Metazoa > Arthropoda > Insecta > Orthoptera > Morabidae > Vandiemenella > Vandiemenella viatica. The sequence goes on along the minus strand of JARYHS010001941.1, from coordinate 36,710 downwards.
CACCATTTCACCAGAGGGTATTAAACCAAATGATGACAAATTGGAGGCCATTAAAGGTTTTCCACGACCGACCAATAAGCAACAGTTGCTAAGCTTCTTAGGACTATGCCGATACTACCGCAAGTTTGTAAAAGGTCAAATCTTAAATAGTCCGCATTTAGAGAAGTTAAAAAGAAAGAATACGCATTGGATTTGGACAGACGATTGTGAACATGATTTCTGAGGTGGTAGTTAGGTTGGCAAGCATGTGGGCGCAGGGTTACAATTGTCTCAGTCTTGTTTATTACAATTGTCTCAGTCTTGTTTATTACAATAAATACCAAATACAATACAACTTTACACAACAATATCAACAACTTCAAACATAAGATTTCCACACTATATCATGTAATAAGCTTAATTACCAATCGGTTACTTAAAATTCCCCCAAGATATACTTATATTAAATAACCCCAATACTAGTTGGCCTTAAAGATCCATGATGGCCCAAGAGTCCAAGGATTTATACACTTAAATTTACTTATGTTTAAACAACAATTTAATAATGGTAGAATATCCGGTGCTATAAGTTCCTAAACAGGATTTCCAAAGATCGAGCTTCTCAAGGCACTTATATCAGTTGAGCTCAACCAACACTGGTCTGTTTTAATGTTTCAGCACCCCTCAAGGGTACAGACAAACATACATACACTGTTTCCCTCATGTGAAAGAACAGCCATTAGCGACATAGATTGTCCCACGCAAGCACGAACACCAAACAGAAAACCTCCAATTGCACCGAGGAAGCAGAAAATACAACGAAGTTGAATTGTCTGAATACCACGAACTCTCTAACAGTCTATCCACTCGTGGAACATGAAGGCACAGGTTGCTCCAGAAGGTGCCAAAGCGCACACTTTACGAGGACACCCCAAACTGCCATATAGTCTGGGCATGTGAGGCGACGACACAGTTTACGGCCACTCAGAACTGCTTGTCAGACCAGGCACCGTCAATAACCCCTCGTCGACGGCCAAGTATCACGTTGCTCCGCCTAACTGCTGCCCGTGCATGGAGCACGTCGCCTTCTTCAACTGCCACTTCCGACACCGCCACTTCCTCCTCAGACTGTTCACTTCCTAGCCGAGACTGACCGCAGAGACTGACCTCTTTCCCGCCGCCGGCGATGGAGGTCCAACTGTCGGTATTGGTACTGGTACTGCTAACGCTTCACTCTTCTTACTGCCTCTGGTACTGGTACACTGACGGACCGAGTGGCCCCATTAACTGCCTCCCTGGGCGCCCGCTGCCCGTCCGGGCCTTACGCTTCCCGACGACCCAGGGAGGTACGCCGCCTCCGACAGTCAACGAAGCTCCGACACTCCTTCCTCACTGGATATCGCACTGGCCCTCACTGGTACACTGACGGACGGAGCGGCCCCATTAACAGCCTCCCTGGGCGCCCGCTGCCCGTCCGGGCCTTACGCTTCCCGACGACCCAGGGAGGTACGCCGCCTCCGACAGTCCACGCAGCTCCGACACTCCTTCCTCACTGGATATCGCACTGGCCCTCACTGGTACACTGACGGACGGAGCGGCCCCATTAACTGCCTCCCTGGGCGCCTTCTGCCCGTCCGGGCCTTACGCTTCCCGACGACCCAGGGAGGTACGCCGCCTCCGACAGTCCACGCAGCTCCGACACTCTCTGCAGCACTGACGTCACTTGACTGCTTATCCGACTGGGTATCCAACTGGCCTGGTACTGGTACACTGACTTACTGAGCGGCCCCATTAACTGCCTCCCTGGGCGCCCGCTGCCCGTCCGGGCCTTACGCTTCCCGACGACCCAGGGAGGTACGCCGCCTCCGACAGTCAACGAAGCTCCGACACACTCTGCAGCACTGACGTTAGTCCTTCCTCAGTGGATATCCAACTGGCCTGGTACTGGTACACTGACGGACGGAGCGGCCCCATTAACTGCCTCCCTGGGCGCCCGCTGCCCGTCCGGGCCTTACGCTTCCCGACGACCCAGGGAGGTACGCCGCCTCCGACAGTCCGCGCAGCTCCGACACTCTCTGCAGCACTGACGTCACTTGACTGCTTATCCGACTGGGTATCCAACTGGCCTGGCCGCGCCGGGTCACTGCTTATATACCCCACGCTATCCGGCAGAGGGCACTACTCCACCGCGGCGCTGCCTAGCGGAGCAGCAGGCGTGCGACAGAAGACAATCGCTCGCCAGATGGCAGAAATTCCGCCACAGCGCCCCCTAGCGAAGCGGTGGGCTGACGGCAGATGATAGCCGCAGCGTGAAGATGAGCCGCGCACGGCTCAATTTCATATCCATAAAAGAAGCTCTTCTAAATCAGGTAGTCTTGAGTGCACCAGATTGGAACTTGGATTTCTGTTTATACACAGATAGTTCTGACTATGGGTTGGGAGTTGAAGTGTTTCAACAGACCAGTGACGACGGAACACAGGTTAAGAGAACGATTGCCTTTGCTAGCAGGGTCATGACCAAGGCAGAACGAAATTATTGTATCACACAAAAAGAAGCTCTTGCAGTTGTGTGGGCTTTCCAGAAATTCCGCTACTTGCTACTGGGAAGGAAAACTATTGTTTTTACTGACCATAAAGCGTTGTCCTTCTTGACAAAGTGTAAACTAGTCCATGGGAGATTGGCGAGGTGAACACTGTTACTACAACAGTTTAATTTTGAAGTACGGTATATCTCAGGAAAGGAGAATATTGTTGCGGATGCCTCATCGCGGTTACCTCTGGGAACATCTGCGGAAAAGTCGGTTGTGGCATGTACAAATACGCCAAAATTAATGTACATCAAAGGGACGATAGGTGCAAAAGAAGTAAAGCGATGCTTGAGGTTTATGAAAGAGGAACAAAGGAAGGATGCAGCTATTACTGAAGTTTTGAAAACATTAGAAAATAATAATGATCATTCATCATTAACAAAATTTTACTGTGAAAAAGGTGGTATCTTATTTAAAAGAAGCCATGAAAAGAGTGAAGATTGGAAACTCTGGATCCCAGAACATTTTGTTGACCATTTTATTAGACAACACCATTTAAGCTATGGACATTTTGGAGCAACGAAGTGTTACAAGATTCTTCAAGAAACTGTTTACTTCCCAAATATGTCAAAAAGGGTTTGTGATTTTATACGTTCTTGTGAGGTATGTCAAAAGAACAAGGTAGACAATGTCAGAAGGGAAGGTGAAATGCAAAGTATAATACCAGAACACCCACATGAATTAATTGCTTTAGATATCTATGGACCATTACCAATGTCACGAGGAGGAGTAAGACAGATTTGTGTGATGATTGACGTTTTTTCTAAGTATGTGAAATTGTATCCGATTAAACGGGCAACCTCCAATGTTATTTGTTCTAAAGTGATATATGACTACATCCACCATTTGGGAAAACCAGAAAAAATTCTGACAGATAACGCTCCTCAGTTCTCTGGGAAGATATGGAATAGATGTTTTCAGACAGCAGGAATTGAAACAGTAAAAACATCTTTTTACCACCCACATAGCAATGCTGCGGAACGAGTAATGAAAGAATTAGGTAGATGGTTCCGCAAATATTGCAAATAAAACCATAAAAGATGGGTTTTAGAAGTACCAAATATAGAAGATGTCATAAATTCTATACCACATAGTTCCACATCGGTAACTCCATATGAGTTAATGTTCGGTGTTAAACCGCCCAGGATTGTTTTGGAATTTGTAACATTTCCCAATGAAGAAACAAATAAACGAGAAGATATAATTAAAACTGCTTTAGAACAGTTAAAGAAATATGCCATATCAAGGAAGGCTAAGCATGACCAAGGGATCCTCCCAGTAAGTTACAATATAGGGGACTTCGTTCTCTTACGAACACATTATAAGTCCTCTGCCATTGAAAATGAAATAAAGAAGTTCAAACCTTTATAAGAGGGGGCATATGAAATTGTAGCTAAAGTCAGGGAAAATTCCGATACTTTGGCACATCCGCACAATAAAAGAATCAAGGGTAATTATAATGTCATTGAACTGAGACCATTTATTAATTGAAATATAGAAAAAAAAAATAGCTTGTGGCGTGGAGGAGCGACAGAGTCACCTCCTGCCCCATGCGATTTTTTGGTGGGGGAAAGTAATGAATAAATAGTGTGTGAAAAATGTATGCTAGTGACAAAGTTAAAAGCCCTATACTTTGGTTCATCTGTAAAATGTTTTTTTAGAGACATCAAATACGTGTCTCGAAAAAAGTTGATATTTCATGAGTGTTTTTTTTAATAATAATAATTAAGTATACATATTATATGTATTTTAAAAGAAAAAATATATAATAATGTACCACCACTTGTAAAATACCCCAACACCAGTCATGATGAAAATCATATTTCATTATGTAAATCAGTCATGATGTATGAGAATCATATTTTTTTGATGTAAGTCAGTGATGTAGTATGAAACATACTTATTTGATGTAAGTCAGTATGTATGAATTATGTATGATTTTATAATATGATCAAACATATTGTTAAAGTTTAACGCTATATTGTTGAAGTCATAAAACTTCCAAAAAATAGCGATAAACTGCAGGGGGTTGTGATGATCATATGGTTATATTATGGACGATTTTGTAGTATGCAAATGTATATTAATATGCATACTCCTTGAGGTTGGGTTACTTTCGTGTTCCTTTTGTTTTGAGATGATGTTGGTTGCCAGGAGCGACATGTTTAAAGCCTATATGGTAAAGGCGTTATATTAAGTTCGCAAGTTGGATGTATTGATTGAGAAATATTAATATGAGAAGTCCGATTTAAAGATTAATGGTCGTATTATCAATTGGTGTTGGTGGAAGTTGTTAAACCAATAACTGAATAAAAGTTTATAACAATTAATGACTTATACATCGGTAGCATAGGTACATGCTAGCTATATAAAAAAAGATTTGATAAAGGTGAAAAATGGTAACTACATACATAAGTAACCAAGAATATATCACCGCAAGTGTGTTTTAAATTTCCCTGTTTCGTAATATGTTTTAAGTATTTTGAAGCGTTCCTATTACACTAAACAAATAATTATCAGCTACAAAAGTGTGGTTCTATTTTTAATTATATTACAAGCATTCAACCTCACTATTCATCGCATTTTATTCGCGAAATTTTCGCACGGGTCGGCTAGTCTGCTTTAAAACCAACATAAAAACACTGACTATATTTGGTTTTCTGGAATCCTACCCCTCCCCTCTTTCCCAATTACCACCTTCTTAATTTTTGTAAACGGTCTTTAAACTTACTCACAGTCCTATATCACTGGTCCTTTGCACATCTATACTTCAAAACAAGCCGAAAGAAACTGTCTACAATTGGTTTGTGAAAACACAACCAATATCGACGGAACTTTGCCCACGTATTTTTTAAAACCAACAGAAAAATAGTGCCTACATTTGGTTTTCAGAAACCCTACCTCTCTCCCCCTCTCCCCCTCTCCAACCCGTTATTTTGTAAACATTCTCTATACATACTCATAGATTTCATGCAATTTCATTGGTCCTTTGCACACGTATACATTAAAACAAACAGAAAAATACTGTCTAAATTTGATCTTCAGAAACCGAACCCCTCTCACTCTTTCCACCACATTAATGTTTGTCAATGTTCTTTATACAAAGCTACAGTTTTTATCTGATTTTTGAGGAACATTTTACACGTGTACTTTAAAGAAAACAGATAATTGGTTTATAAATATCCAACCCGTCTTCCCCTTTACTCCCGCCCATCTTAATTTTAAAAGTTGTTTATATAGATTCACAGTTATTATCAAATTTTTTGATGGAACAAATACCTTAAAACAACGAAAAATGTATTGCCTACATTGGGTTTACAAAAGCCCACCCACTCTCACCCATCTGCCTTCTTAAACAAAATTGACACATGAAACCATTTAGTTTTTCGCGACTATCTCGAAAAATGATGGTGAGCAGAATGTCTACGACATTCCGAACAAAAAGTATAACACATCAGAACTTTCTATGCAGCCTCCAAGCAACGCTGGGTACTTTTGCAGAAGACGGAATACCGAAAATATTGTATATCCCAAAGTACCAGAATAAACTTTTTCAATTTTAATTTAATGAATAAAAATCATTGTCCTTCAGTTATTTGGTACATGTTAATGTGTCCGTTTTCTGTATGCGTACCCACTTAAGAAATAAAAATAGGCATTGCAACGGATGCCAGGCAAAGCTAGTTTCACATACAAACGAAATATTTCCCACTCCCTTATGCCTGTAGCCAAGTAGTAATTTATACACACGGTAATGTCTGCCCTTCCATATTCGACTTCTAAACGGTAATACAATATCCAGTCAGTCCTCAATGCAAATGATTATTAATTGATTTAATTTAATTTAATTGCGATGGAGTGCATGATCCGCTGGCAATTTCCCTGTAAAGACTAAATTTTACCCTCGACAAATATTGCAACGTTTTTAGTAAGTCATTCATCATTTCTCTGGATAACTTGTTCCAATATTGACCCCTTATCTACCAATCAAATTCTTCCCACAAACTTGTGCCTGAAATGAAGTGCCAGCTTGTGGTCATGGTCATCTTTTCACTTCCATGCACCATTTCTAATTCTTACACTAATATCTTTCCACACCTCACAACGAATTTACGTCTTGTACACTTCCATGACTCTCTTCACTCTCCTCCTCTCATGCAATGAATCCCATTCCAGTTCCTTTAACATATCGGTTACTGATTGTGTTCTGCGATAATTTCCAGATACAAATCTAACAGTCCTTCTTTGCACTCCCTTCAACTCCTGTATTTGACACCCAAAATATAGGCCCATACTACACCACCATATTCAAGCAATGGTTTTATAACATAATTTATTTACTTCTCTGGTACATCCCCTCATCACTCTCTCCAGCAAGTGAAGGATTTTTAAAAATTTTCAATGTTACCTATCCAATGTGTTCTGCCAGTTGAGCTTGTTATCAGATGTTACGCAAGATATTCACATTTCAGGTCATCAACAAGCAATTCTTTCACCACCTCATAATCATAATCAACCTTATTATCTTCATCCCATGTTTACCAACCCAGCTGGATATCTTCTCCAGAACACCCTATAGCTCTTCACAGTCCTCTACTGTTTTGATCTTATACAACATTGTTGTCAGGGTCGTAATGGACATATAGGTTTATTAAAATGGATTTAGAATATTTCAGTGGAAAACATTTCGGTAACGAGTAGGCCAGTCTTCGAAAGCGCCGACCTGAGCGCAATATCGTTATTGCTGGCTCGATCGATATTGCTGGTTGGAATTGACTCCCTGACGTCAATAAAGTTCTCCTCCGAGGTAACAATGAATCATGAGGTCTCCCTCTGAAGGTAGTCATCGTCAAGTAGAGAGCTCATTTTCCGCAGGTAGCTGCCATCAGCTTGTGGTAACAATAAAACCGACAATCTTCGCTTAAGTCTGTTCACCATGTAGGCTCTGTAAGATCGTTTTGGCGGCCTAACGTCAGCCATTTAGTTTGCCATCCAATCTATTAGTCTACGAGATATTACTCAGTCAGATACAATGAGCATCTCATATAGACTTAGTCGGGAGGATTCTTGCAATCATGTTATCGACTGTATGTTCACGGCTTTCAATGACTATTAAATTGGGACCTCATAACCGTTAGACGCCTGTTGTCATTCTCATTAGTATAGAATCTTAGCTGGTCATCTATACGTACCAGCATTCCCTTATTCTAGTTGCCGAACGTACAAATCAGCTGGGGTCATATTATTCCTGGCGAAATACATCTTATAAATTAGCCAACAAGGCGCAAGAGCTCCGGATCAAGACCATCAAGCTTGAAGAGATTCCTGCAGCTGCAAGAACGCAACGGTTAGTCAAACTCTCCTCTAGATGCCCACAACGAGCCCAAATCTACCCCTCGCTACCCTGTCAGTCCTATCAGACAAAAAGGACTCTAATCTTATGTCATCTACAAACGTTACAGGTGCATCCATTTATAATCTAAGGCAACCTCGAAGAAAGCGACGCGCTCATTGTGACCAAGTAGTCAACGAACGAGCCATATCTTAGACAATGTGGACCTAGACTAAGCCAAAGGAAGACTGGGAATATTTCGCAAAGATATGAAGATAGTCACCCAAGATCTTTAGACGTTTAAAGAGATCTTACGATCGTTCGAGGTTGGAGAAATTGGATGAATAATTTAGGCTGTACAACACTAGATATTTCTACCCGCAATTCAAAGAGGAGCTATCCACCATGTCTTCATTTTAAGAATTTAGAAGGGACGTTGGTTACCAGCAACCATACTAACGTCGAACTCTTGGCAAACTACTCCGGCCAATTACTCAGTTGTCAAGAGCCCTAGGAATGATTATCTGTAGAAGACACAATAGCTATCAACAACTGTCTTATCCACCTAGAGAGCAGAAATTCACTGCTATCATCAAACACCACATGAATAACAAGGCTACCAAGGCCCTTAAAGTAGGCGGAAGTTGTATCGGCGAGGCTATACACCGGATCCTGATTGGCTGTTGGGACATCGGAAGGATAGCTGATAAATGCAGGACGGCACAAGTACACCAACTGCTCAAAAAGGGAGACCGAGATGATGTTAACACTACTGGTAAATAACGCTGTTACCAGAAGTCTACAAAGTTCTGTTTATGATTCTATAAGACAATGTGGAGAATCACCGTAGCCACACAACTGGTGAATATCATGAAGGATTTCGTCTAGGACGCTTATGCACCGAGCAGATCTTCAATCTAAAAAACATTTTCTAATTAAAACATACAAATGCGTGAACGTCATTATAATATTTGTCGACTTCTAGAAGGATTATGGTTCAATTTACCACCAGAATTTCTACGCACTACTACGAGAATATAATGTGGATTATTATAGATGTATCCTCGTCAAGCAATCTCCCACGTACACCTCTTCCTTGGTGAAATTCAGAGGAGAACTGCCCAGGAGTTTCAAGATTACAACTGGAGTTACACAAGACGAGGACTTCTCAATCATTCTCTTCAATCTGGTGGTCAATAAAGCTACCAGGACCTGGGAACTTGTATTCATCAATATCATAATGTAACAAGTCACAATAGGAGCTAGAACACCAATGATCGAAATCATGAGCCTAACTTTCGCATATGACCTCGCAATTCTAACCAACAACTAAGGAACCTGCCATTGCTGTTCAAAACCTGCACCAGTGGCTAAAAGACCAAATACTTCAAGAGTTGGCATCCCAGGAAAGCATCCCTGACGACCAACTATGGCAAGAATGGAAAAGTTGATCGATTCCGGTACCTCGGTGAATGAGTTCTCCCAAACCGCAGAGACGAAACATCCATATGTGACAAATGTAATGCAGCATATGAATTGCCAAACCACTACAATGAGAAGTGCATATCTAAGGATGTAGAAATCTGTCATTACAAATCTGTTATCGGACCTCAGTTCTTACACGCTGGCGATACGTAGCTTGTGAACAGATAAGGCACGGATTATCTGGAAGAATTTAAAAGATGTATTCTGGAGAAAATTCAAGGGCCTTGAGTGTTACAGAACCGAACCTACCAACTTAAAGCGAACTCCGAATTGTACTACCTGTAGGAAACCGCTATTACCAGCATGCGACGTGTACTGCTGAAATTTTACGGGCATCTTCTGAGAATGGACAACAATAAGTTTACCAAGATCGTCTCGCTTATCAGAAGCTGTAAGGCGGGACGCATGTGGCTCAATGAGATCCAAAAAGACTTGTGTTCCGCTGGGATTACCGATACTAATGTTGCACAACCAAATTTTTTAGTGTGGTTAACTCCAGTTTCCCTCCACCAAAAATTACTAAATCTTGGAAACCTGTCTCAAGAGAGATATGAAAATTATTTGCTGGGCACAATAGGTATTGAGAATAAAAGCAAGAATCCAAAGAGAACTAGTCATAAGTGTATCTTAGCAGGCGTGATTCGATAGCAAAATTTATTCAAACAGTATCACGTTAGTATGAATGGTGGCTGATAGAAATACTACCTGTCAAAGCTTAAATTTCCTTAAAACTGTCTGAAAATCACATGACGACGTCAGAGGGTATATTTACGTCCGGCCATTATTACATATTGATACACACACCATATATTAACAAAATAAGTGATGTAGATATTATTAGCACAGATGTATTAAAGGCAGGTTTTAAAACATCGTATCACATTGGAAGTATTAATTAGATTAGGAGTGTAGAATTGGAGAATTCTAATAGGCTGAAAATCTGCAATATTACTATACATTAATAGGGGACGGGAATGGGAAATATAAACCTTTTAGTTTGTCTTCAGTAGTGAGCAAGCTGATGGAGTGTTGCATAGCCCAATTAGACTAGGAAAAATCTGATTGTAAAATAAGTGGTTTATAAGTCAACAGTATTGATTTATAAGAAATTATTCAGATGAATCTCTGGTTGTATATTATATAAAGGTATTTCAGATGTAATAGACAAGTAGGTTGTGTAACACTGGAACTTTGTAAGACTTTTGACAGAGCCATAAACATTTTTCTTATGGATGAACGCCTGTCTGACATCATGGTTATTAGAGGTGGAGTAGGCCAGGGGGGGGGGGATGAATGTGAAGTAATTTGGCTATAGCCTTCTGAAGGAACCAATCCCTTATTCAACTGGAGTGAATTCGATAAACCATGGAAAACCGAAATCCGGATGGCTGGATTGGGGATCGAAGCCACGTCCTCCCTAATATGAAGCCAGAGTGTTACAGCTTACACATCACGATCGGTTTAGCCATAGAACGGTTATGAATAAGATCTGTTATAAACCAAAATATCTCTTACTGGGCTACAGTATTCTTAAGAGGTAGGAAACAAAGAATAAATTTGGGTGGTGCAACATCAAGACAGATGGAAGGGAGAGTAGGTGTGCAATAAGGTACTTTATTAGGGCATTTAATGTTCTTTATTCTGATGAATGATTCTGTTCCTGAACTACAGTTAGAGGTTTACAGATTTCATTATGTTATATAATAGGAATAGCTTCGAGCCCGTCAAAAATGACGGTTTGAACGCAATATTCTGGCAGTTCATTTGTTTGCAGTTGGTTAATTATAAGGAATTGTTATTACATAATGCTAATGGCCTTGATTTTGTAATTTTCTACAAATTCATTTGCCGTTCACATAGCCATGCAGTAGTAACTTCTACTGAATTAATGACAACAGAAGTATAGAAACAATTAAATTAAAATAAATTAGGATAACAAATCTTCTCAGGTTTGAAGCCGGATTCTATTAAAAAGCGACAAGTTTTCGGCTACTATCTCAGCAGCCATCATCAGGTCAATTATCTACCGGTGATCTTGCCGTTACGAATACCAGGCGTTTACTGGTGTCGCTTAGCAAACTCACGACGCTCGCAGTTCAGCTTCACTCTGATTGGTCGTAGGCGGCGGTCACCCATACCAGTGCTAACCACGCTCAGCGTTGCTTAACTTTTGCCGGAGCCTAGCTGTGGTCGGTCGCTCCTGCAAGCCCCCGTAGACAGGATGGGCGGCGGTCACCCATCCAAGTGCTAACCACGCTCCGCATTGCTTAACTGCCGGAGCCTAAGTCGTCGATACCGCGCCCTGATTAGTCGATTGACTCTCCCTCACTTGTCTGTCCACACTCTACCAGATCGCCGTCAACCAGGGAACGTGGACCGCATAGTATAGATAACCCTGGTTTTCAAGCGTTGCTCAGCAAATAACCCATGTCACGATTAACCTAGTTGTTATGTGACCATATTTCTATTGTTTCTTTAACCACCGACTCCCAAAAGAACGAACACTTTGTCAGCACCTTCATGTTATCAAAGTCCATTTGTGGCCATTTTCAATAACATGTTAGGCAAAAGCAGACTTCTCCATCTGAAAAAGCCGGATGTAGCGTTGATGTTCCGCCACACAGGCCTTGATTGTGCGTACGGACTGTCCAATATAAGATTTCCCACATTCACACGGTATACTATACATTCCCGGCGTCCTCAGCTCCAAGTCATCCTTCACAGAACGTAACAGGTCACGTATTTTTGCAGGAGGGCGAAATATCCTCTTAATACCATGTCGACCTAGTATCCTGCCTATTCTCCCGGATATGTTACCCGCTAATGGGATAAATGCCAGATCTTTTTACTGTTCTTTAGGTTCCATTGCCTGTTTGTTTGACGTTTTTTGTAGTGCCCTTTCTATTTGTCGGTTACTATATCCATTTCTCCTGAACGTAATACGGAGATGTTCCAGTCCTGTCAGTATCAGAAATTTCTTTCGCTCTATGCACCAGTGTGTACAATACCGCATTATTCTGAGCCGGGTGATGGAAGCTTTCGGCACGTAAGTAATGGTCCATATGAGTAGGTTTTCTATACACTCTATGAGAAAGAGTCTCATCTGGTTTCCTCAAATGAGAATGTCCAAAAAAGGCAAACTACCATTCTCTTCCAGTTCCATCGTGAGATGTATGTTTGGGTAAATCCCATTGAGATGCTCCAGAAATTCATGTAGACTGCTGATAACATGCGGCCAAACAGCAAATGTATCATACACATAACGGAAGAAACATGCCGGCCTAAGAACATACCTTTCTATTGCCATACCCTCAAAATGTTCCATAAATAGATTGGCAACAACAGAAGACAAAGGTGACCCCATTGCCACACCATCCGTCTGTTCATAGAAATCTCCGTCATAGGTAAAGTACCCTTCTCCTCCTTGAATATCTGCATCTACTAGTAGTAAATAAATAAAAGCAATATGTAAATTTAAACGAACATACCGATTGTAACTTTGTGACACATAATTGCCTCGCATTAATTTTTTTCACTGTTCTTCGTATGTTTGTGTAGGTAATTCTACAACAGATTATTTCTTTTTATCTATGCGTTTTATCTATACGTTATAACATAGACCATGAGAAACTAAAGTTTCTTAAATGTTACTTTCATTAGCGACATGTTACTGAAAAGTAGTAGTAGTTCCACGTTTATTCAGCCAAAATATTTTTACACATTTTTCATAGCAGTTGGGTATGTATTAAAATGTGTAAATAATTTCTGATATCTCTGCTCACTGCTATTTCGCGGCAATATTATCGTTGTTGAACTGCGAGTGGCACGTCACTTATACAGTACATAGTCACATCCCTGATGATTTAAATTTAATAAAAAGGTAATCTTAAATCTTTTTAATAGCTAACAAATGTAGCAAAAACTAAGATATGAAGCTAATCTATAATGGTAGTAGAAATTTATTCTGGAAAAGCTTATAAGAAAAAACGAATAAGCATTATTTTTAATGATAACTTTCGTTATATGAATACATTACTCTGGTTAGGTTTATCAGAGTATTTAGTTAGGATTTTCTATATATCTATAAAACGAAAACCGGATATATTGGTCGTATAAAAACTCGGGAACTAATGAGCAGATTTCGATGAGGTTTTCACCGTTTTAGAGCTTAGAATCTTAATTCAGTTATTTGGCATGCATTTTGTTTCAACTTTAAATAACTCAGGAGCATTAAATAAAATTATGAACATATGACGACAAATTCCAAAGATGGAAGGATTAGGTGTTCCATACTAAACACACAACTAAATGTCTCTGACTGTAGCCTTTAATGAAAGCAATAAGATAAATTTACAATAATAACTGTTTTGCACGTTAAACAAAACTTGAAATATTCTTTCTTTTAATTCGGGATAATGAATTTTTAAACGCCATAGATAGCCATAAAACAACAGAGATTTTCTTTAAGCACGATCTCTGGACAATGTCTTTGGCTATCAGCATTATTCTGTTTACGATAATATTATTCCCGAATCACTTCTGATATTTGTGTAAAAGGCTGAATCTGCGGAGTTAAAGTATTTCACGTTTCGAGCAAAAAGTATATCCATTCATTTCGCAATTGAATCAAACTAGACGACCCGTGCGAAAATTTCGCGAATAAAATGCGACGAATAGTGAGGTTGAATATAATTTCACCAATTTCAGTCATTACTCTTCATACTCCTACTTCATTTATCGATTTTGGTTAGAAATCCAGGGAGATAAAAGGCACGAAACACAAAAAACGTATTTTAGAAATATTAAAATTTTTCGCTTTATGGGTCGAATTACGAAAAAATCCTTTCTTAGAATATAATGTTACCACGGCGGAAACCTTAGTCTTTAATACGATATGTCATTTATCTATATCGATTATATATTAAGGGAAATATAAGGCTCGTGACACAAAAATAAGTTGTAGAACAATTTATATTTTTTCCCTTTAATAGTTGAATTCCAAACACTTCTTTCTTAAAATATGATGTCAGCAAAGCTGAGACATTATTCCTCACAATCGTACTTGATTTATCGATTTTGGATAGATATCCAGGGAGATAAGTAGCTCGAGACACAAAAAACGCATTTTAGAAAAATTTGACTTTTTTTACTTTTATGGGTCGAATTACGAAAAATTCCTTTCTTAAAATATAATGTTACCACGGCGGAGACCTTATTCTTTAATATGATACCTCATTTATCTATATCGGTTAGATATCAAGGGAGGTAAATCGCCCGTGACACAAAAATCGGTAGTAGAAAAATTTATACTTTTCTCCTTTAAGGGTTGAATTCCAAAAACATTCTTTCTTAAAATATGATTTCACAAAGCTGATACATTACTCCTTATAATTCTACTTCATTTATCGATTTTGGTTAGATATCCTGGGAGATAAGTGGCTCAAGAAACAAAAAAAAAACATTTTAGAAAAATTAACATTTTTGCCCTTTAAGGGTCGAATTACGAAAAATTCCTTTCTTAAAATTTAATGTTACCACGGCGGAGATCTTAATATTTAACATGATACCTCATTTATCTATATCAGTTAGATATTAAGGGAGACAAATGGCTCGTGACACAAAAACGAATTGCAAAAATATTGATACTTTTGCCATTTAAGGGTTGAATTCTGAAAAATTTCTGTCTTAATATATGACGTCACTAAAGCGGATATCTTAATCTTTAAAATGATACTTCTTTAAACGATCTCAGATAGGTATCCAGGGAGATATTTGACTCATAACACAGAAAACAGCATTTTAGGAATATTGACATTTTCGCCCTTTGAGGACCGAATTCCGAAAACTTCATTTCTTAAATATGATGTGACCAAAGGGAAGACCATAAGCTTTAAAATGACACCTCATTCATTGATTTCGGTTAAGTATGAAGGAAGATACAGGCTTGTGACAAAAAAATACCTTATAGAAATAATATAAATGATGATGTGAGTTTCTAACATAATCTAGCGTGGTTCAGTAATGTATTATTGCAATTTCTTAACCAAATTAACGGAGTTTGATACATATGAATCTTTTTGGACGAATGAAAATAGTGTTCGAGCAAATAAACTTCAACCCATCCGTTTCTTGGTAGGGGACGGGTGAATCTAGGTTTGCTTTAATTCCGTGAAAAAAGTTGGTGCGAATTTTATGAAACTTTGTACAAATGTATTTCATTGCGAGAATAAAAATAGGATATGGGTAAATCTACGCCAACTATACGGGGCAACGCCAGGAGTAGTACATAAATAAATGCATTTTACTTTAAATGACGGAGAGTATAATTTCTAAAACGGATAACTGTTATTTTTTTGAGTGATACATTTCTCGATTACGTAGTTTCTCTGAGTTTTTAATAAACTTCGTTGTTCCTTATCGTTTGCCAAAAAAATTCTTAGGTTATGGTTTAACCAGCTCTTGTAACTGATATAGATAAAATAGCGTAAATATTGAATACCTTTCTCCTTACATGAATTTCAGCATCTAGTTGTCGTAAATAAACAAAAAGTAGCGTGAAGTAACGAATGTAATATAGGGGCTGTTGTTTGGCGAGTGACGGCAGGCACGTGACCATTCTCTAGCCAATAACTATAGACGACGCACGCAGTCTCCAGATTAGCATTTTATATAAGAGGATTACTTCAAGAAGATGGATGGATAAGTATAGAATGGAGATAAATAGAAGGAAAACTTATTAAGTACGCAGAAAGAAAAATAAAATTACTGCACTATATCACAAGGAAAGGTGAATTGCTTCTTGAAGGAATAAACTGTAAATATTTGGAATCATTAGTTGCGAGTATATTAAACTGGGCAGGCCACATTGTATAGATTGTACGGTAACAGTTCGAAGTTTTGCAGATGCTGCCGAGAATAATTAGAGAATGTACCACTGAAGTAAGAGAGATGAATTTTAAAATTTTGATCAGACTGCTGCTAGAATATTATGGCGTGTCCCGGTAGCAATTTCCTTACACATTAATTTATCCCTCTTCATGAACCCGCCTACTTTTAACCTGTACTAAGTTCAACTTTAAACATTTTCAGCGTTTTAGGCAAAATATTCATCATGTATCTTGGTAATAGAGTATATTATAATCCATGACTTCCTAATAGACGAAAGAGAACCTTCCACCATCCTTATGCCTGAAATTGGGTATTTGACTAAGGTACTTGCGGGTAATAATGTCTGTCGGCTAATAAGGCCTAAGTAACGGAAATGATATTTAAAATTTGTGCACACGTTTAAACGACAGGCACACATCAAAGTATGCCCAGCTGAGCCACCTATTATCAGAAACGAGGATTTTCCCACTTCCCGCCGACAGTAGCGAGCCTGATTTCAAGGAAGGTGGCCGCGTCGCACGAATAATAAAAATCCGTTGGAAACAACAGTAAGTATTTTTAGTAATTTTGCAGTTAATTATGTAAACCTTAGCTCTATTTAAATAAAAATTCATTCTCTTTTCAACCTTTAACTTTCAATTCAGTACTGTAGTTAATTTTTATTTTATTTTGTTTTCCTTACTTACGTGACTGGCGGGTAATAAGGCCGATCAAATTTGATCATAGGCCTTATTACCCTCCTGTTCTTTTGCAATATTAAGACCATATTTTCTAAGTTTTAATGTAAATACCAAATTATTCTTATGCTTTATTTTGTTCCTTTTGGTTTATTTTCAGTATCATCTGCCAAAAATGCCTCCCAAACGGGCATTATGGTCTGAAGAAAACCTCGTGTCGGGTGTTCAAGCAGTACAAAGGGGTGTGCTGAGTACATATAAAGCTTCAGAGAGGTACAAGGTCCCTAGGAGAACCATAAGAAACCGTCTACACAGTTGCAGTTTCAATAAACGTCTGGGTCGTAAAACCATCCTGACTGAAGATCAGGAAGTTGATTTTGTGAGAAGAATAATAGGACTTCCTGTGATATTAAGAATTCTACTTCGCTTGGTGTACAAATTTTATGAACAGAATAATATCAAGCATAATTTCAACGAAACCACCAAACTGGCAAGCAAAGACTGGTTTAAAGCGTTTCTGAAGAGAAACCCTGCAATATCTAAAAGAAAATCTCGGTTCATGAATTTTGCAAGAGCTCAAAAACTCAACAAGCTCATGATCATTTTGCAAAAGTAAAGCAACTGTATGATGACTTGTGCCTCCACAATCATCGTGAAAGAATTTATAGCATGGATGAAAAGGGTGGTCGCCTCACGATCCACCACCAACAAACTGTTTTGGCTCAAAAAAGCGCTAAAAGAGTGCATTTACAGGCCTCAGAACACGCAGAAAGTGTGACCATTGCAGGATTTGTAAATGCGTTGGGTACTGTTATACCACCTATGATCATATTTAAAGGTAAATACTGAAGCCCGAGCTGTTCGACAACTTGCCACCGGGAACGCTGGTAGAAAATTTTTCGAAAGGCTATATGACTAATGAGCTTTTCAAGGAGTTTCTGAAGCATCTAGCGAGATACAAGAGCGTTGGAAGATGTCTTCTGATTTTTGACGGATTAGCCTGTGATTTGGACCTGACCATCGTTGATTGCGCGGATTCACTGGACATATCTTTTTATTGCTTGCCGTCAAATACTACGCATGAACTCCAGCCCCTCGACAAAGTTGAGCACCACTGGGATGCTGAAGTCCTATCATTTTTGGATCAAAATCGAGACAAGAAGCTCACTAAGGCCCGATTTAATGTCATTCTTTCGAATGTCTGGTTGAAATGCATGACACACAGCAATATTATAAGTGGCTTTAAAGCAACTGGTTTGTATCCATTAAATGCCGAAGCTATCCCTGAAACTGCCTTCACTCCATCCTTATTAACAGAAGTTCCAGACCCAGTACAGCTGATGTGACGGGACATCATTTATTATAATATTTTAATACCGAAATCAAGTAAGTTTTCGAAGTTTCAATGCAGCCAGACGTCGAGTAACCACGTCCTGTTGTTCGACTTTCTGCCGATCGACAGTTCGGATTACAAGCTACACGTGCAGTGCTGAGCATGCAAGCCAATACTTTTCCAGCACTGACGATCTACAAGATAACATCTAGGCCTCGGAGCTATATATTCGCTGCACCAACCTCACCATTCTCTGTTAGTTGTGAACTGTAGGGCTAAGTTTCATCCCTAGGGTCAGTATTACGGGTTACGGGATACATCTGAATGTGTACAACATCGACTGTAGTTGATTTATAGTCCAGTGCAATTAAATGGTGTTTCCAGAGACATTGTTTTATTTCAAGTAGCTCGTAGCTGCCCGCTCCCTCTCCTAATTACAAGTTACCCCCGATGCTCATGTTTATTTGCTAGCGCAAGAGAAGAAGAGGATAGGCTCAAGAGAGAAGAAGTCAAGAGCAGAAGATACGAAGAAAGTCGGCGCAAGTCATAGGGCATCGTAGATTAACCATTTAGAACCCACGTGTCAGTCATCCTGGCACACCCTTTCAATAGGCATAGCACGATCCTATATGTCAGCCACACTGATACCTGTTACTGCCTACCAAGAAGAGATGCAGTCGTCTAACTTGATCATACCATCAACTTCAACATCATATCAGAAAACGGTTTATGGGTTCTCTGATTCGGACAACGAAGAGGATATGCCATTTTCTCAGCTGATAACAATGTCATTAAAAACAGCCGACGCGAAAATGCCAACAAAAAGAAAGCTATCAATTACAGGAGTACCCAAGTAACAAAGGAACTTTTCGACCAAAAAAAGAAAGAGACGGAAAACACGATATTAATAAAGGATGGTATTGTCATGGCTGCGAGGAGGAGAGGATGACCGACATGCGAAAATGCGGCAAAATGGTACCACGATGAGTGCGTTGGGTTGTGTGAAGAAGATGCTGATGACTCCGAGTGTTAATTTTTCATTTGTTTTTAATTTTTTTTACGACAACAGACTGGATTTATCATATAATATTTATCTCAAGTTCAAAACTTAATGTCTAATGTAGTTAAATTAAATTTGAAACTATAGGTCTTATTACCCTACCATGGTAAAATAAGGCCTATAAGCAATGTTTTTTTAAAAGTTCATTTTTGTTTTAGTTTATGGTATAAGTGCCCATTTTAAGTTTAAATATTGTAGAAATAATGTTAAAATACTAATTTATAACAAAATATTTTAATTTTATATAAAAATTTTCGTTTTATTTCAAATCTCCCTTAGCTAGGCCTTATAACCCGAAGGGACCTTACATCTTGAAAATGGTTTTAAATTGTTTATTGGTACACCTTATTCCCCTACTGAAGAGATTTTTTGACTAAAGTACATTATTTTGCGTAAAATTCAAAGTTAAAATTTAAAGAATTTAAAGGCTCGCTAAAACGCTCCTTCGCTGCCTGGCGCGTGCATCGACAGTCGTGACGTCACACGTCTGTAAACGCTGCCGCTGGGAATGAAGTTGTTTCCCATTACCCAAGTTTTCAACTCTTTTTTTTATTGTTTGTTGCTGGTTGTTTCTTGTTATTAATGAAAGTTCGTTTTGAATATAAAATCGAAAACAATTTGTAAAAGCCTAGAGCTGAAAAATATTGAACGTCGACGCCATATTTGTGGGGCTATAGAAATAGCCACTGAGTTTTATTCTGTTGAGCTTAAAAATGAAACAACTTCAATTTCATATTGTGACAAAGTCACTAACGATTTTCTGTGAAGCTCAATTACACCACAATGTCGTAGAGTTAAATGTAATGCGTTGTTTAACGCCAGAATTATTAGGGTTAGGGTCCTATGGTTCGATCCTCGCTTCGGAATATATTCAATTTGCTTTCTTTTATCATTTTCTTAGGATACTAGTTGCTGTTGGTTGCATCGCATTATTATTTTTCCTGAAAATCCACCAAAACATCAATTTAATTTTTCTTTTTTCTGAAGGTTTCACAACTTTTTTTGGATAATAAGCGAATTACAACCATTCGAAACAACCAAAGAAGATTTCAAAACGGAAATATGACGTTACTTGCACACCAAAAAACAGGTTAAAAAAATAAAATTAATTGCACATTAAAAGTAAATACCACCTAATAGATGCAGTTATATCAGGAAGGTAACCTGCAATTGTATCGTCACGTAAAAATTCCAACGAAAAGGACACAAAGTGTTCCGGAACCGTTGCAAGATTAGCATGAAATTTCTACAATTGATGCCACTTCTAAAATAAATTCCATTATTCACCGCCGTGCACCTGTGTTTTTTGCATGATATTCTCTCTCTGGTAAGTTTAAAAATTAAAAGTTTTCATGTATGGTAGCAATTTGTTTCAAACGCTTGCATGACGCTTAGCAACTATCATGAATTCTTCGAATAAAAACATGGTATTGCAAAAACAGCAAACAAAAAGGAAAAATGCACGCAAAAAATATTATCCCAACCAAGGTTCGAACGTAGGACGTTCTGAATTCCATTAGCACTCTTCAGTCACGCAGCTATCCGGACACTACTTCTTAATTGCTTCTCTTTATGTTAATAGTAAACACTTCACAGTTTCTTCGTGTGAGATGAAGTGAAACAAGGTTGGTAAATGAATAAACAAATAAATTCAGTTTTATTGACAAAAAATATCATTTATCTATAATCTTTAATTTGCAATTAAGAAAAATGGCCCACAATATGCAATAGTTCCGAGCGTGTTGAGTGAGCGGTTAACGCTCTTGCCTCGCATCCGGGAGGACGCCGCACAGTGTGATATTTTCTAAATCTAGAGGGATAAACGCCAGTTTTGATAATAGTCTACGGAGGCAAAATGTTATTTATATTCAAAGAAGATAAACCATATTACTCGGAAGAAAGATTTATTTCCCACGAATTCACGCCTAACAGTAGAAAAAATAGTTTGAACAATGGGCTTCCTGCGATCAAGCGCTCCAACCGGCCGCGCTATTCCACTGAGCTTCTGTGTTTCTGCGTGTTAGTAGTGATTTGTGTGTTGCTGTTGCTTTTAGCGAGTCTCAAGGTAAGTTTACGCATGTTTTTTCCGTGGTGCAATAGCATCATTAATACAGAGCGAGATTATTTTTAATTTTAAAAAAAACTACTGAGCCAATTTCATGTTGAATTTTAGTTAATTATACCACATTATACCGATCTCTTACTATATTTATTTGAAAGAGCTGCTTATTAAATACAAGAAATACCTTCATTTGTTTGCGAAATTTGGGACACCCATACAACTTTTCTTTATTTTCAGCATGACTGAACAAATTTCACGAACAGAATTTTTCGACGTATGGTTTGCTAACGCAAAACAATCAATCTCTAACTTTCAATTTAAATATAAATGAGTCTCAAATTGAAGCTGTCACATTCTTAAGCTCAGCAGAATAAAAGTCAGTTTTTTTTTTCTATCGCCAGCCCCACAAATAAAGCGTCTGTTTTCGATATTTTTTCGCTGAAGGCTTTTACAAATTGTTCTCGATTTTTTATTCAAAATGAAATTTCATTAATAAGAAGAAATGACCAGCAACAAACAATAATAATAGTTGAAAACTTGGATAATAAGATACGCTCCATTCTCAGTCGCAGCGTTTACAGACGTGTGACATCACTCAAGCGATAACCAATACTAGAGCGTTTTCTGTCACGTGATCAGAAGTAAGAAAAGTACAGTCGAACCTGGGTAAGCGAGAGTTCAAGGGACCGCAAATTTTTTTTCGCTTATGGAGGTTTTTCACTAACCCAGGTTTTTCGCTTATAGAGGTACAGGAGTGGCTTTCTCACTTCCAGAGGTTTAAAAAATACAGCAACTATGTAGTGATAATTATGTATGTATTCTATAGGTATCATTCATTAGAATTTGACATATATGCTTACAAAAGAAAACAAAAAATGTTACACTTAGATTAACATAAAGAGGTCCGATAATTTCTTCTGCACTTCTGTTTCTGCATTTTGTGCATGTTTTTCCTGTTCATAAATCTTATCAAATATTGTTTTCTCAAGAACCAAAGAGTATTCAAAAAATGGTGGAGCATCTCCAGTGTATTCAAAGCTTCTTGCTTCTTTGGTATGTTATTTACTTCTGTATGCAAAATCTGCGATTGGTCAGCTTCATCTTCACTGTCATTTCTGTCAGTACATGTGCTAACACAGTTTCTAACGATATCGTCGTCGGTGTGTTCCCGGTGGTAGCCACGTCATCATCAATCTGAATAAAGTGGTTTCGTGAAACACTAGCTTGGTTCATTCCTCATTGGTAGGTCCAACCTCATCATCATTTTCCTCTGGCAATAAGTCATGTTGATCTGTATTGACTCCAAACCCAGCTTTCTTAAGCCATTTTTAACAGTAATGTCACTTACAGTGTACCATGTCCTCCTTGCTAATTTAATGGCTAGAATTACCTTAAACTCAGGGCTACTGTTTTTTTCCGGGCATATAAGAGTATGTTTAACAACTTCTCTGCGATGAAAACGTTGAATGAGTGTATGATACCTTGATCTAATGGTTGAAGTTTACTGGTGGTATTGGCAGGCAAGAACATGACTCTTACGTTTGTGTGTTGAAAAGTCCCTGTGGGCAGCGCAGTTGTCAATAAAAAGCACAAATTTTTTCGTTTTATATTCATTTCCTTGGCAACTTTTTTCAACCAATTTCTAAATAATATCGTTGTCATCCAAGTCTTTGTATTACTTGCATAATCAACAAGTAGAGTCTTGACACCTTTAAAACATCTAGATCGCTTTGAATTCCCGATGATGAAAAGGAGGTGTTTGTTCACACCAGTCATGTTTGCACATTCAAGAATAGTAAGGCGTTCCTTGCTTTGTTTTCCTCCATGGCATTTGTCACGTTTAAATGTAAATGTTTTATCCGGAAGGCACTTGAAGAACAAATCAGTTTCATCTGCGTTGTAAATATCGTTTGGATCATACCCTTCTAAAATTCTTGGCAGATCTTTATTCCATTGGTCACACACGCCTTGGTCTAAAGATTTATTTTCCCCGGCTGCTTTTTTGAAATCTATATCATGACGCTTTTTGAAACCCTCTAGCCAGCCATTACTAACTGAAAAGTTCTGAATTCCCAGTTTTGTAGCAAATTCTTTAGATTTTTCTTTCAACAAAGGTCCAAAATGGGGACGTTCTTATCGAGGGTTTGTTTTATCCATTCTAACAGGCACTTTCCAATGTTGGGAAATTCAGAAAGTCGACTCCTCGTAATATTTTCATGTCCCTCAGAGCACTGAGACATTATAGAATCTTTTGATTTTATAATTTTATAAAAGGTCGATTTTGGTACACCAAAATCACTCTGTATTTCACTTCGCGATTTCCCGCTCTCGAACGCAGTCATTATTTTAAGTTTATCACTTAACGACAATGCTTTGATTTTTCGTTTTGACATTTTTAGTATGTGTTGAACCTTCTTTCGCAATTGATGGTTATCATCTGAACTAACAATTCGAGATTCGAACAGAATACGATACAGCAATGTAAGTTAGTTCCACGAAATTTAAGAATGGGTCATAAATAACAATTGTTAAATACGCTCGACTGTCGCTTATAGAGGTAAAGACAAGTAACATTCTCATTTATAGAGGTCCACAAGAGAAAAACGACTTTCTCTTATAGAGGTTTTTAGAGGTTAAAATGATGGGACCTGACAATTATTCTCACTTGTATAGTTTTCTCACTTATTCATTTCTCACTATGACACCAAATATTACTAAAATGTAATTTAGTTTTTTGTATTTTAATGACAACCGGGGCTTATGCCTCAGAGGTGTAAAGTGAAAAGATTGTAATAATATCGTTGATGTCATTGTGTAATAATGTCTTTGAAATAATATAATATGAGGAATAAGAGTTCAGTTGTTCCTTTGTGATCTGGTATGACACACCAAAAAGAAATGCTGTATCTGTAAATTAGGAAAAGGAAATGTTTTAAAAATACATGAAGTACAAAAAAGAAGCGTAGATTTTTATTATAATATGGAAACAAATATTATTGCTACGCGAGATCACTCAGCCAGGTTTGACTGTAGCTATAATTTTGATTTCGCTTTATTGTTAAAATAATCCACTTTTCTTTTCAAAATTGAAAAAATTAGCTTCCTGAAGCATTAATCTACGAGAATGAGTTCAATTTATAGTATTTTTTTAATACTGTCAAATAGCCTATCGAGTGCCAGCTTGTGGTCATGGTAATCGTTTCCTTTCCTCCTGTCTTCTAATGAATCCCGTTCCAAATCCTTTATCAATTAATTATTAATTGTGTTCTTGCTTGATTTCCAAAGAAAAATCTAGCAACCTCTCCAACTCCAGTATTTCTACATCTACATCTATACTCTGTAATTCACAAAATTGTGGGTGGCAGATGGTGCTCAGCACGAAAGCTAATCTCTTTGCTGTGCATTAAAAACCCTAATGGTACGAGGGAAAAAATAATTCATATAAGAATCACTGCGACACCTTATTTCTCTAATCTTATCTTTCCTGTCATTCCTCCTCAAATAGGTTGGGGGACGAAGTATTTTACTATACTCGTAAATGAAAGTGGTAGTACACATGTTTACCAATAAGTTTAAACGAAACGTGCTTAGTCTATCTACCAGAGACTCCCAGCCTAGTCTACTAATCAGTTCTGTGACGCTTTCATAAGGACTGTAGCAAGCGGTCACGAATCGAGCGGCTCTTCTCTGTACTTTCTCTACACTTTCGATCAACCCCTTACGAATCGGATCCCAAATGGCACAACAATAGTCTGTAGTGACTTGGCTGCCACCCCTTTGGGGATGACCCTCAAAGTCACTCTGTCCAGCCGAGCGGTGAGACAAGGACAGATTGCCATAGGGATTCATGGATAAGCGTCTACATGGAAATCGACGGATTGTACGGATATGGGTCTTGTGATAGGATTATTACTTGGGGAAATCAGGGCTAATCATTTCTGAATATTTACATGTTTATTCGCATCAGGTTTCTGAAGGTATGATACATATTTACACATAAACGAAGATAGCTGTGGAAACATTTACTATTACTGTAGGAAACTTATAAAACAGGTGCACTTTGCTAACCATCACCAACATTATGGGGATGAGGAGAGACAGAGCGAGCTTTGTAACGTTAGTACCACTAATCCAAACACGACAGGACTACTGTAAAACATTGGAACTCTGCCTAACTAACCCTATCCGTCTCATATCCAACTCTTTCTCAGTAGAGCCTACCTTCTGCGTTGCTGTAGAACATCTCTTGTGACTGTACAGGCTCCGCTCCGAGGCCGGAGCCTGGTAACTTCTTTCGTCGCCTGCCGGCTGCACAATGCGACGATCAGCTCGACCGACAGATAGACAGACCTAGCTAGCTGTGCTTTGGGTTTTACTAAGATAACCCCCACTCCACTCCAGCTCTTTGGAGAGGGCAAACTCTGACATCACCTAACTGCATTCGGTCGTAATGCCAGCTTGCGTTCTGGTTTCGGCGCCTGACAATTGCCGAATCGCTGACTCGTGCTCTACTTGCAGGTTGTGGCTCTCGTAGGGTTGCGTAATTTTGCTCGCTCGTCTGTCCTCTATCCCAACCCCAAACAATTTTATAAATTACACAAGTTTTACTACAAGTCCAAATGTGGACGCACAAGAGATTTGAACGCTATCTCCTTTGTTTGTTAATTAAAAATTTTCTAGATTCGACCTATGAATCGCAGCCTAGAATTAGCTCTACCTACCAACGAATTAATGTGTAAGTCCCATTTCATATTCATTTGTACTTGTACTGTTACTCCCAAATATTTCATAGAATCAACCATATCAATAACTGAATTGTTTAAACTCGTATTTATGAACAACTGGATTATTTTTGTTAGTTATGCTCATTGTCTTGCACTTTTTACAATTTATTGTAAGTTGCCATTCAATGCACCATGCCAAAATAACATCCAGATAACGCTGAATTTCTATGCAATGGGCCAAATTCCTTACTTCCCTATAAATAACCCCATCATCAGCAAACAATCTAAAAAGGCTTTTCACTTTGTCTCCGAGATAGTTTATAAAAATTAAGAAAGATGGTCCTATTACACTTTTTTTTGACTGCTTAACGTCTCTTATCAGCGAGGTCTTTAGAGACGGGCCTATTACACTTCCTTGAGGTACACCCGATGTAACATCTAGATTAGAAGAACTTTCTCCTTCAACGATGACATACTGCGAACGACCAGATAGAAAATCCTTTTCCATTCTCAAAGCTGACTGATATACCGTACGCTCGAAGCTTCGCTAACAGGCGGTTGTGTGGCACAGACACAAAGGCTTTCTGAAAATCAAAAAGAAATTGTATCTATACGTGAACCTGCATCAATAACTTTCATTAAGTCGTGTGTAAATAGGGCCAGCTGTGTTTCACATGATCTTATCTTCCGAAATCCGTGTTGATTAGTTGTAAGCAAATTCTTTCATCTAGAAAATTCATGATGTTCGAGCATATAATATGCTCCATAACTCTACTACAAACAGATTTTATAGTTATGGGACGATAGTTTCCAGGATCAATTCGATCATCTTTCTTGAAAATCGGAGTTACTTGCGCGATTTTCCAGTCTGAAGGTACTTTTCGCTCTTCTAATGATTTACTGAATATATCAGACATGAGCGGCCCAATTTCATCCGCATACTCTGAAAATTCTCTGAAAACTCTGGAATTCAATCCCGGCCCGGTGCTTTCCGCCACTCCAGGAACTCTAATGATACCTGTAGTATTTTTTTTTTTTTTTTTTTGATTGAAGTCCCACTACCTTCGGTAGTATAACTTCTAGGTGTTAGGAAATGGTGTTTATTTTTGGGACACTTTTTATTTCACTTTCAGGGGAAAAACCAGGGGTATGACCATCTAGGATGGTCCTAATGGTGAAAAAAACCCCTACAGAGTTCATGTTCTGTGCTGCTCTATGTTGGCTGGTATAGAATACTAAGGGGAACTTTATACTTATGCCAACGTCTCGGCATTACCGTTCCAATTGACTCAGTTCTTTCGTCTCTGGCGTCGTTCAATTTCTTGTGGAATTTTTCTGTTAGATTAAATATTTCGGTATTAATTAAGGGAATATGTGTCTGGTTATGTAGAGTTTCTATTGGTGTATATCTGGGTGCGTTTAGGACCATCCTTAGACATCTATTCTGGAGTAGCTGGATTTGTTGTAGATTGGTTTGGCTTGCCAGCCCCCATATCTGGCATCCGTACATTAAAAATTGGAGAATAACCGATTTGTATATTCTTATTTTTGTATTACACTGTAGGTTGCTGGTTCGTAATACTGGTGAAAGGTTGGAAATAATTGCTAGTCCTTTTGTTTTCCTATCCATGATATATTGTCTAAAAAGTAATTTGTTATCCAGTAAAATACCCAGGTACCGATGTTCTTTAACCCAGAGGATATTTTGGTTCAAAATTTTGAAATTCTTGTTTATTTCCGGCCTTTTTTTGTGAAATAGTTTCCCGCACATTTTCCAGGATTGATTTTGATTTCATAGTTTCTGCACCATTTACTGATTTCGTCTAGTCCTTGTTGTAGGTGAGTAACGTTAAGATCATGTCTTCTTCCTGATGTGTACTTGTAGTGTCATTGGCAAACTGTGCCAGATTCACATAAGGCTAGGGTCGGGATTTTGTTTGTATAAACTTTGAAAAGTGGCGGTGCGATCACCGATCCTTGGGGAATTCCAGCTGGAATCGGAAGAATTGAATACCTCTGTCTGTCAACTTCTGCGTAGAATTTTCTGTCGGCTAAGTAACTACCGATGAATTTAATGTAGCAGTGTTTAATAGACGTTTGAGTCCGTAATTCCTGTATAAGTTTAGCATGCCAAACCTTGTCGTAAGCTTTTTCTATGTCTAAAAATACTGCTGCTGTAGATTTGGTAAAGTTAAATTTTTTTGTTATATCTTCTGTAATACGGAGGAGTTGAGTTGTTGCAGTTACGCGGCTTTGAAATCCGAATTGTTCTGGTCTTATCGTCTTTTCTTCTTCGAGACTGGTGTTAATCCTCTTGAGCAGTATTCTTTCTAGTATCTTTGATGTTGACGAAAGAAGACTAATTGGGCGGTAGTTTACAGCTTGGTGGTGGTCTTTTCCACGTTTTGGTATGACATTAATTTTTGCTACCTTCCATGCTGTGGGATAATAACAATTTAGAAGACAGCTGTTAAAGTTTCTAGTCAAAAGTACTAATCCCTTTTTCGGCAGGTTTTTCAAATATATGTTTTTTATTTTGTCATATCCTGTGCTTTTATTTTTTTGCAAGATTCTTTATTATACTTCTTACTTCCCTCGGGGTTGTAAGCTCATGCTGGTCTGCAGTTGGTTGTTGGAGGATTTCCAATGCGTGGCTTTCAGTTTCCTCGGCTTGTCGAATCTCTGCCGGTGTAAGTTGGTACTCCGCTGTGGTATTCTGAGATGCGAAGTTTTCAGCTAGTAATTCAGCCTTTGCTACTGGTAGGAAGCAAGGCCCTGCCGGACCATTTATCGCGATGTTCGCTTGTCGAGGTTCTTTTAAGGCTCTAATTAGTTGCCATGCCTCTTTGTTCTGCATCAAAAGGCTTGACATTTTGTCCTCCCACTTTTCAGTTCTTCTTTCTTGTAGCCTAGCTTTTAGTTGCCGTGCAAGTTGGAGGTATTGTCTCTTGTCCCTTGGATCACGGTACCGCTGCCAAAGTTTTCTGTATCTGTTTCGCCGATATCTCAGATCTTCCAAAATGGCTGGAAGCTCCTCTCGTTGATGGTTATCCAAAACGATTGTAATGGAGGCTCTTCTTTCTGCTTCTAAAACTACCTTGTCGAAGTGTTGTATAGCTGCTTCGATTCGCTCTGTGCTAGAGACATTATATGTGGTTCGTATCTTATTGTGGATAAGTCAAGTAAAGTGATTCCAGTCATTTCTTTTACTTTCTTTGGTTTCACATCAGAGTATAGCCATCTTTGAATCGTGAGCAGTACAGGGAGGTGATCTGATGGAAGGTCATTCAGAGTTGACAATTCTATGTGTCCGGAAATATCTTTGGCGATTACAATGTCCAGCACGTCTGGTCTATGTCTCGAGTTGAAGGGAATATGCGTCGCTTCTGATGGTCCGATGATTTCTAAGTTCCTGAGATCGCACATTTGTAACAACCGTTCGCCTCTTATGTTACTTGTTCTTGAATTCCAAATGGGGTGTTTGGCATTAAGATCTCCAAAAATTATGACCTTGTTGCCCACAGCCATTGTCAGGTCTAGGTCCTGTTCATGTAATTTCTTATTTGGGGCTAGATACGCACTGACAAATACTATGTGTCCTTCTCTTGAGTGAATGCACACGGCTGTGGCCTCTAGGTCTATAAGTTGTGGCTTGATTATTGGAGCGTGTGACAGGTTTTTGCGTATGGCTACAGCTGTGCCTCCTCCTCTTTGTCCTACTCTATCCGTTCTGGCTGAAGAAAAGTTTCTGTTATTAACATGATGTCAACTTCTTCTCTGTTGAGAAAGGTCAGTAATTCGTTTCTCTTGTTCATTCGTAATTATTCCGTCACCAACTCTACACGGCGTGTGAAAACGGGGATACTATCCTTATTTTCATCAGTAAATGAATTTTTGAATACAGTATTTAGTACGTTAGCTTAATCGCGACTTTCATTAACCTCGGAACCTTCATGAATTAGTGCTGGAATATTGCTATTGGTACAATTGACTTTTCGTACATACGACCAAAATTTCTTTGGGTTTTCTGTGAGACTCTTAGAGAGAGAGTTAGAATGAAAATCGTTGAAGGCCACGCGCATTACATTCTTAATACGCCCTCTCAACTCAGCTAAGGTTTCTAAATCGCTGCGACACCCCTTCCTTCTTGAGCGTGCGTGTATCCTCCATTGTTTTTTGAGTAATCTTTTGACTTTGCATGTGTAGCATGGTGGATCATTTTCCCCCTTTATTGTCCGCTTCGTTATATGTATTTCCATACCTTCCCTGACTATTCGTATAAATCGATGCCACATCTCTTCAACGGTGTCCTTTGTTGACTAGAAGTTATGGTAATTATTTCTCAGGTAGGTTCAAAAACACTCCTTTGAGTCCTTACTGAATCTGTATACAATCCGCCCTTTTCTCCATTTTCGCTTGGTCATTAATTTGACAGTCGCAATTACCTCTTTGTGATCGCTTATTCTTGTGATCGTTGAAATGTAGGTGAATAATTCTGGCCTGTTGGTATGCAGCAAATCTAAAATGTTTTCTCTACCGTTATGACACCGCGTAGGTTGATTAACTAGCTGCTCGAGATGATTATCTGACAACAAAGCGAGAATTACTTCAGTAGCAGCCCCGGTTGTCGCGGCTGCTGATTCTAGTATAGATTTGCAGCATAGATTTTAGCGGTAATAAAGGCTTAGTGTTTCCAAGCCAACGCAGTAGTGTGAAGAATACACCGTTTCTATATGACACCGGCAGCAAGGCCGCTGGTCTTGCAGTCCTTACTGTGGGAAAGCCAAGTTGCACGACTGGTACACGATGAACGCATCTTATAGACACGTGAAGTATACGCCTGTACGGCATGACAAACAGGCAATTTGAAGAAGGCGTTCCCCACTTTCAGAGCCGGGGACGCTTCTTGGCGCGTACGATACTAAGTAGTCCGTGATGTGAAATTTTGTAGAGCAGACCTGTTACCATCCAAGTAGGCCATTTTAGGCATTATTGTATCACTCTCCCTCTGCTGGCTCG
The DNA here is from genome assembly GCA_031002005.1 of Vandiemenella viatica. Taxonomy (NCBI): domain Eukaryota; kingdom Metazoa; phylum Arthropoda; class Insecta; order Orthoptera; family Morabidae; genus Vandiemenella; species Vandiemenella viatica. The sequence continues at coordinate 5,563 of JARYHS010001941.1, read as the reverse complement.
GTATGCATCTGCATTAATTTTTAGATCCTATTGTCCACCATTCAAATATTGGAAAACTCCGATTTATGTATCAATTCCAAGTAACTTTAACATGCAACACTTTTCAACAATAAATCAAGCAGTAACAACTCTTTCTATCATTTCAAGGAGCACCTAAGTCCTGCTTTCAAATGAATTAAGTCTCTCTGTGTGTGTTTTATCCTAGCCAGATGCCTACAGATGCTGACTGGAAGATGTAAACCATAGCCGACAGTAAGTGAGGCTAGGAAGGACCCGCCAGTGTAGTAAGTGTCGACTTTCTCTCGGTCCACACGTGACACAATGACTTTAAGTAATTTTTCACAGCCACCTTATATTTCGGTATTGGATTTTATTTTGTTGAAATTTCAAAGGGGAAGCTGAAGTTAACAGAAGCAATTAATACACATTCCAAGAGGTCAGTACTACACTTTGACAGGCGGAGTAACTTGTGCATCTATCGGGATCTGTTTTGCTGTCTGTATAACATATGGCCGTGGGAAATTATACTAACTGCGTTAAAGTGGAGGAATTCTGAGGTTGACTGAGAATGATGGTAAAATATAATTTGAGAATCTAAGGAAATTGTCTAAGTGCTCGTATTTTATCAAATATGAATTTCACTCAACCTCCTTTTTTAGTGTCACCGCTTTAATTTGTATCATAAGGCTGGATAATTAAAGAGTGAAATTTTAGATAACTTCGGGAGACATGTTTTGGGAATTACAAACCTAAAAAAAATGGCTCCAGTCAACATTTTTGTTGCACTTCTGAATCTACAAAATAATTACCCCATCTCGTATATGTGCCCTTGTTATAATTAACGCAGGTATACTCTCTGATTGTCCATCATCCAGTGTAACATCTTTTTTATGGATTTACTTTTAAATAACTCCTTTTACCATACCACTGAATGAGTTTCTTATGATTGGTTCTATGGAAAATTATTGCAGTGTGTCTGTATTGTCTTTTTCTTACTATGAGAGATAGCGTATTTTTTTTACTTTTTGTAAACCGATATTTATTGTAGTCAGTAGATTACATGTTTCTATAAAATTTTATAATCATATGAAGATTGATAGAATTTTAGGTGGACATATAGACTGATGGACACGATAAAAGTTCAGTGTTCTGTCGTTAACATTTTTGCTAGGGAAGCCTAAAAACAAATTAATGTTTTCCAAAGAGGAAGCGAGTGATATATTTATTTGTTATATATTTAATTGTTATATGAGATAATAAAAAAAACACTTCTCACTAAAATTTATTATTTGAATTTTAAGAACAAAGATTCAACTACTTACGTATATAAGAAACTTTCTATAAACTAGTATTTGTTGAAATTCTTGTAAATAACTAAAGCGATTGGGTGGAGCCACATTTGCAATTCGTACAGTTTCAGCTATAGGTTACCTCCGTATGAGGCAGCTAACCTATTTTGCTTATTTTCACTCCTTATTGTCATATGGAATAATATTCGGTGGCAATTCTACCCATAGAGACAATGTATTCTGAGCCCAAAAACGAGGAATAAGAATTATGTGTGGGGTTAGCAATAGTACTTCATGTAAGAGAGCTGTTCAAGAAGTTAGGGTTTTTAACATTGATGGCTGAGTATACACATTAATGTCCTTTGTAGTAAAAAATTATACTTTCTTGGAAACAAATAGTAAAATACACAATTATGGCACTAGAAGTAAAAATGATCTTCACAAGGAATACAAGTCGTTGTCATTTGTTCAAACAGGGGTCCGATATCCAGTGATACATATATTCAACTAGCAGTTACCCGCGACTTCGTCCGCGTTGAAGAGTGTTGTAATATAAGATTTTCTTGAGAGGCCTGGTTGCTCAGTGGTTAGGGCGTCCAACTGAAGATGGAAAAGTCCCCAGCTTGAATCCCAGTCTCGGCGAGGATTTTCAAAGGTCCTTAGCTCGACCTTCACATCTGGCATAGGTTGTGTGACGTGAATTACGCCACAATGCTCACTTGGTTCTGATTCCGTGTTGAACTGTGGGTCCTTTATGTCCGGTAGGATTACTGGGTTACGTTAAGAGGCTACGAAAGGGAGTGATTGCGGAGACGTAAAGAAGCCTTGTCACCAGGTCAATACGACCATACAATTTATTTTAGAGCTATTTTATTAGTAATAGTAGTAATAAATGTTGCAATAAAATAACAAATATCTATTTATGTTCCACACTTCATTGAATTTTTAAAACAGTAAAAATATTCTGTTTGAAAGGAGTATTTTCAGTTTAATATATCCGTATATACAATTTGAGGATTTGTCTCCAAGGTTTTGCCTATTTTCGTAGCCCTAGTTTTCTTACATTTCTTTGAAAGATTTGAATTTCGTTTACCCAGCATCTCTTAAAATTACTTATTTCATCTCGCAAATAAAAATGAATATAGTTCTAATTAATGGAAGCTCAAAACGTCAATATATTAGCAATACATTGATGGAATCGACTAAATATCAACAACAACAAAATACTAACATCCAAACAGCAAATAAATACTTAAGTGACCCAAGGACGTTCATTTGCGTTAGTAAAATTGCGATACTAAAAATGAATATATCGATTTGCATTGGATATCTGAAAAAATCTTTAAAAAAAGAGAACTTAATTTGCTCTTTGAACATGGATTTATTTTGAGGATATATTGGTACCATCAACAGAAATTTACATATTATAGTAGTAAGTATAATAGTAATTGATTCTTTTATCCACAATGATCAGTGGTATTGTGGTAATGGTTTCTCTATCTGTGGAAACAACAGAATTGCCTGTAGACCAGTTTACTATAGTTCATTCGTTTCGATCCATTAATTCTACGCTAAAATATAAATTTCAATGTTAAAGTAGTAATAGATTGTTTCTTCATAATTGGTTTCTCACTCTGCAAATAGAATTGAATGACTACCGGCGAATTACCACTCCGCTTATGCGCCACTCCACTATCTGAATAAAACATTGATAAATTTTAAAATTTACTTCGGGCTAGCTTACTATAGATCTTTTGATACATTATCGGTACAAAGCGATACATGATGTCACTAAAATGGTGCTCATGAAAGAAGCTTAAATAACTAATAATGTTTCAGTTCTCATTTTGGCCCAGGCTGCGTTTTAAAATTACCGCTAGAAAATCAAAGCTTCTATCACTCACACATTAATACATTCACTATATTGTATGTTAGTGACGTCATGAATAGCGAAATAAAATTGACTTATTATTAAAACAGTAAATTAAATATTGAATACATTTAAAACTACATTCAGCCGCATGAACTATGTCGTCAGCTTCATGACAGTTATTGAGGTAACGTAATAAAAAAATTATACTAAATGCTTTTAACTTACAGTGTACAACGGAAAGTCCACAATTCTCTACGGTCGTTAATATTGCTGGTCAAATTTACATCGCGATAAAGTGACTTTTATTGCTCGTGATTTAGTAAGGTGTATAATGAAATTAATTATGATAGTAAATTATGATATAGAAAATTCTGTTACTACTCGAAATGTAGTTCCAGAGCATTTAATGTGCTGAGATGTGTTCGTATCGTTTGATTTTCTAGCAGCAATATTAGCAGAAATAGTGGTTTGGTTGAATTGCTGCCTGGACCAGAATGTTTTTGTTACAGCAGATAGCAGAAGGAATTTAGTTATTATTAGTAATAAGTAAGCAGCTTTCATATGCTCCGTGCAAATGAGGTGTATTGTGTTGTAAACGACTTCCAGTGTTACTTCCCGAAACAATAAGTTTATACATTAGCCCATTGAATACATTCGTTTTAAGTGTAGAATTCGATAGATTTTGCAGAAAATTGAACAGTAAGTAAAAAGCAGTACTATTTGTACAATTCTGAACGAAAAATAAAAAGGGTTAGTTAAGTTTTAAATTTCGCCAAAAGTAATTTGTAATGCAGAGACTGTATAGTAACAAAAAAGAAACAGGAAATAAATTAAATCGAGATAGAATGGAAACCGTAACATTTTTATAAATACGACCTTTCGGGCACCGGCATTTTGCACTTTTAGTAAATCGGCTTTCGTGCTGGTATACTCACTCATAGCATTTTACGTTTTTCTTTCCAAGTTCTGATTTTTTACATTTTGTATGACGCATATATTAAGATCGAAATTATGGTGTAATATTTGTCATACTATTTTATGTAAGCAAATGAAAACATCTCCTTGCGAATTTGACAACAGTACCTACCTTTTTTAAATTTAAGGTTAAGTACAGATTTATATTTCCTGCTTCCAAACTATTATTTGTCAAGTGCGTAGGTTTTATGTCTTTTAAACTAAACACAAACTTGCATATGTAAGAAGGTTCTCAAAAGTAGTGTTTGCGATTTACGTAAACAGCAAAGAGTAAACGTGGCACGGCTATCTACGAAGTAGGAAACTCTTTGTTGTTTCCGAATTGATATTAATGGCCATTTCTAAAAGAACTATGCGTTTTTGCGGGATAAAATCTATCCTATAACACTTCGCACGCAATTAACTGACTTCATGCCAAATTTCATTTAAATATGTTGAGTTATTAAGGCGTGATTGACTGCAGACGTACATCCAAACACACATCCGAACTTTCTTATTTTCTCATTTATAGATATATATTCAATAAGCTCACAACACATATTAAATGTCTAGCAGATGATAAGAATAAATTCAGGAAAAAATTGAAAGTATTTTTAATTGACAACTCCCCCTATTCTGCCAAAGAATTTATTTCTAAAGTATCTAAAAAAAACTGTAAGTAGTTTGCGTAAGTCTAGTTCACATAATTAATTTACCATGTATGTTGCGAACTTATGACAGTACATCTTCTGTTGTATGTATTATTTTCTTATGCAATTATGTATCTGTAAATTGACAACTTTCCACATCCCAGTCTCTTATGTTGGGATCAATGGAAAAAGAATGTATTGTATTGTATGTTATTAAGAGAATTGTTATTCAATTTTCAATAATTGCGTTATTGTGAGTCTCTGTTTTAGGCAATATACAAATATTTAATAATATATATGCCTCATGTAGCCTTTCATATTGGAAGTCACTGTCGAAAGTACCTACAAATTTTGCAGTTGCGTCTTTTTAAAATTTAATAGGCAATATAATTTTTTTATTCATTTAAGATCTGTGAAATATACTCTTTCTTTGGTGACTTAAATCTTTTGTGTCTTTTTCGTTCTTGGAATTTTGTCTTGTTTGCTGAGTTATTTTTTTTATTAATAAAAAAATTATTTTGTCTTTTATTGAGACAAGTTTACGTTTTCCCTGTGGGTTTTGCTTAAATGTTTCCGTGTTGAGCCAATCGATTGACACGTTGATATCACTAACATTTGGCAACGTTGTACTTCTATGTACCTTATCTTTGGATTCTTCTCAATAAAATAGTTGTTCGGTTGCAACTTCTTCCATTTGAATTTTTGTTGCTTGCTGTGGTGGATTGTATTTAGGTAAGTTTGTATTGTTCGCTCAATTTCAATATTGATAGAAGGTATGATGTAGTCGATGATTGGTT
>JARYHS010001939.1:0-11417 GCA_031002005.1 Vandiemenella viatica | reverse complement strand
AAGTTTAATTCGTCTGTTTATTTAGTAGTACTGTTCTGCTACCCCGTGACCTTGAGCGGACTATTTGCGTGTCGGGGGCTGTAAGAGTGGGGCAGTCTGCGGTGGTTAATGGTCGCGAGCAGATTGCGAGGGGGCGGCATTGTGTTGTTGGCCAAGTGCCTGCAGGCGTGCCAACAAAACAAAACAAACGGTCCCTGCGGCTGGTGTAAACACGGCGGTATGCTCTAACGAGATGCGCCGGCATGACAACAGCGACTCGAAAAATAAAAACCCGTCGGACGGGGTGCCAAAACACGTCGCTCAGGCTCGTGAACGGAATAAGTCACAGTCTTCCAATATATTCAATTTCTGATGGAGCGCACGTCCAGGTAGAAATTTCCCTAAACACCCATTTTCCCACTTTCCTGCACCCATCTGCTTTTGCCCTCTACAGATTTCAACTCCAAATTCTTCCAACGTTTTTGGTAAATTATTCATCATTTCTCTTTGCAATTTATTTCAATTGCTGCCCCTTTACTTACGGAAGAAAATTTTCCCACAACCTTATGCTTGAAATCGAGTGCCAGCTTGTGGTCATGGCCATCTCTTCCCTAACATGCATAACTTTTAATTCTTACAACAATATATTTCCACGCCTCATCATCGATATTCGCATTATACACTCCCAAGACCCTCCTCATCCTCCTCCTGTCTTCCCATTCTCGCTCTTTGAGATCATATGCCACCGATTTCATTCTGCGATAATTTCCCGAAACAAATATAGCAGCCCTTTTTTTGTATCCTCTCCAACTCCTCTATTTAATACTCATAATGTGGGTCCCATTCTACACCACCATATTCAAGCAATGGTTTGACTAGTGTTGTAAAAAAACGATTTTTTTCTGGCTTGAAAAAAAAATGAAAAAAAACGGATTTTTTTTTTTTTTTTCACAACTACTAAATCTCAAATTAGTAAGGCAGTTATCGTTTAAAATGACTGTTTTAGAGTTTATTCTAAGTACTTATCTTAGTTTAAAATCTACTACATTTTTCTGGTTCACTAGGAAAAAAAATACGAAAATATTGGCAACATTGACTGAAATTTTCTTTTATGAACGGGGATTTCCCGAAGAGGCTAGGTTGCGCGAGAAGGAATCCCCATTCCCCATTGTTATTTGAATAGTGCTGCCAGCCCTACAAATTTATCTGTAGACCTACAGATCTTTTAAAAACATTAGGAATTTAAAATTTATCTACGGTTTTTTGCTTTTTATTACTTGTAGGGCTTTCCTTATATTCATATACTTGTTAAACTCGCAGCGTATAGTGATACTGAGTCATTACACTGTCAGTAATTATGAATCATTTCCTTGCAACCGTTGGCGTAAACCTACGATTGAAAAGAAATAAAGCTCCTATTTTGTATGATAATAGATTTAAATTCTAACTCAAAAGACAGTAATACAGAACTATCGGCGCAGTCTTTATGCACAGTGTGTACTTTGCTCATAATTTAAAATTGCAATCTCAAAATCTTTTGCGTACAATACAAGAACAACCAGTAAAAGAAAATTTAACTATTTCTGAAGTTATGGATCGAGAGGAGACAGAAGAAGAAACAAAAAATTCCGACACCGACCGAACTAGTGTTGGTAGTGCTGATACTAGTGAATGTGGTACTGACATAGAGGATGAATAAAATTCTTACCTATATTGATACACTTATGAATCATTATTATATGAGACATAATATGATTCAGTAAGATTTAAAACACACTTGTAAAATGGAAGTTCCTTAAATAAAACTATAATTTATCGAATACATTGTTTTATGGGGAAAAAAATTGAAAAAAAAAACACGGGTGCTAGGTTATTTTTTCATGTTTTTTTTCCAAAGCTGATTTTTTTTTTTTTTTCAATTTGCAACACTAGGTCTGACTAAAGTTTTGTAACCCAATTCCCTCTCTTCTCTGGTACATCCCCTCATCACTCTCTCCAGTAAGTGAAATATTTTGAAACCTTTTCCTACCACCTGTCCATTGTGTCCTGCCCAGATGAGTTTGTTATCAAATGTGATGCCAAGATATTTACACTTCTGTTCTTCAACAAGGAGCTTATAATAATAGACAAACATTAGTTTTTTATGTGTGTATCTAACGAGTTGGCTGTTGTTTGCATTTTTCTTCATCCCGTGTTTACCTACCTACCTACATAACTCTGGAACTGTTTACAGTCCTTTACTGTTTTGATCCTATTACATAGCATTATGATATCTTCAAACAACCTAACTTCTGGTAGTAATCCACTAATACAATCATTCATTAGAATGAATAATAGCAATGGTCCAGTACTCAACCTTGTGGCACTCCCATTTTCACTATGTGTCGCGTTCATCCGAAAACCAAGTCGTATTTAAAATTTCGTAGAATTTTATTGTGTGGGAACCCAATACAAGGACAAGGGTCGACAAAAGTCTGTAATTCATGGATTGTAGGGATAGGATACTAAAAACATGAGCCACTGCCTACGTTGTCCAATTTGAGCCAAAACAGTATTCACTATAACTGTTATCCCGTATATCACCTATCCCGCAGTGCATTTGCTGCTTCGAGAGGGCTATGGTCTCGAACCTATCGATGTTTCGGCATGTCTACCGATATAGTGTCTGTTCTACCAGAATGTAACGATTTTTCCACGATTTCTGAGAGTAAAACAAAATTTTCACGATTTTACATTTTCAAGTTGGCAATCCTTTCCGTTTATGTTTTACGGTGAATTCCTCTATCGGTTATATGACAAGTAGTTACCTCTTTCAGAATGTTCCCGATTTCTTTTGGGGAATACCCTGATGCCCAATATTTTCGATATTTTTAGGGGATTCCCAAGCTAATGTGTTAGTCTATATAAAGCAGAATTCGGATTTTGTTAGACGGTTTGAAGAAAACAATTTTTCACAACAACATTCGGTATCTTCAAAGACTCTGAAATCACAAAGATATTGTCATTTACTGTGAAAAAAAACTAAAAAACCTAATATACGAATTAAACACGGTAAAAATATTTCATTATTTCGTATTTTAAAACTACCATGTCTTTTTAATTGTTGCATAATTTTCAGTTGAGATAAAATTAGCCTCGTTTGTTGTGGAACATTATCTACCATTTACCATTATGTAGCACCTATTGAAACTGATACACTCCATTTTGTCCCGATTAAAAAATTGTAGAAGAAATAAAACGTTCAACGCCGAAAACTTCCGCCATAATTGATCAGATTAGAGGTAAAGAAAGTTATGATGATTTATATGAAGATTTGCGGGAAAAACTAAGTTTTCGCTTATTGTTGACGAGTCCACTGATCTTAGCACAAACAAACACTTTGCTTAGTCGTGAGATAAAAGCGTCGCATCAAAGACAATTACCCGAAGGTTGGTTGGATCCTCCCTGTGGAGGCATACTAAGCCATTGTGTCAGAGGTAGGACGGCCAGTTCCTTTCCTCTGGGACCTACAGTTTAACGTGAAGGTTGGTTGGATCCTCCCTGTGGAGGCATACTAAGCCATTGTGTCAGAGGTAGGACGGCCAGTTCCTTTCCTCTGGGACCTACAGTTTAACGTGAAGGTTGGTTGGATCCTCCCTGTGGAGGCATACTAAGCCATTGTGTCAGAGGTAGGACGGCCAGTTCCTTTCCTCTGGGACCTACAGTTTAACGTGAAGGTTGGTTGGATCCTCCCTGTGGAGGCATACTAAGCCATTGTGTCAGAGGTAGGACGGCCAGTTCCTTTCCTCTGGGACCTACAGTTTAACGTGAAGGTTGGTTGGATCCTCCCTGTGGAGGCATACTAAGCCATTGTGTCAGAGGTAGGACGGCCAGTTCCTTTCCTCTGGGACCTACAGTTTAACGTGAAGGTTGGTTGGATCCTCCCTGTGGAGGCATACTAAGCCATTGTGTCAGAGGTAGGACGGCCAGTTCCTTTCCTCTGGGACCTACAGTTTAACGTGAAGGTTGGTTGGATCCTCCCTGTGGAGGCATACTAAGCCATTGTGTCAGAGGTAGGACGGCCAGTTCCTTTCCTCTGGGACCTACAGTTTAACGTGAAGGTTGGTTGGATCCTCCCTGTGGAGGCATACTAAGCCATTGTGTCAGAGGTAGGACGGCCAGTTCCTTTCCTCTGGGACCTACAGTTTAACGTGAAGGTTGGTTGGATCCTCCCTGTGGAGGCATACTAAGCCATTGTGTCAGAGGTAGGACGGCCAGTTCCTTTCCTCTGGGACCTACAGTTTAACGTGAAGGTTGGTTGGATCCTCCCTGTGGAGGCATACTAAGCCATTGTGTCAGAGGTAGGACGGCCAGTTCCTTTCCTCTGGGACCTACAGTTTAACGTGAAGGTTGGTTGGATCCTCCCTGTGGAGGCATACTAAGCCATTGTGTCAGAGGTAGGACGGCCAGTTCCTTTCCTCTGGGACCTACAGTTTAACGTGAAGGTTGGTTGGATCCTCCCTGTGGAGGCATACTAAGCCATTGTGTCAGAGGTAGGACGGCCAGTTCCTTTCCTCTGGGACCTACAGTTTAACGTGAAGGTTGGTTGGATCCTCCCTGTGGAGGCATACTAAGCCATTGTGTCAGAGGTAGGACGGCCAGTTCCTTTCCTCTGGGACCTACAGTTTAACGTGAAGGTTGGTTGGATCCTCCCTGTGGAGGCATACTAAGCCATTGTGTCAGAGGTAGGACGGCCAGTTCCTTTCCTCTGGGACCTACAGTTTAACGTGAAGGTTGGTTGGATCCTCCCTGTGGAGGCATACTAAGCCATTGTGTCAGAGGTAGGACGGCCAGTTCCTTTCCTCTGGGACCTACAGTTTAACGTGAAGGTTGGTTGGATCCTCCCTGTGGAGGCATACTAAGCCATTGTGTCAGAGGTAGGACGGCCAGTTCCTTTCCTCTGGGACCTACAGTTTAACGTGAAGGTTGGTTGGATCCTCCCTGTGGAGGCATACTAAGCCATTGTGTCAGAGGTAGGACGGCCAGTTCCTTTCCTCTGGGACCTACAGTTTAACGTGAAGGTTGGTTGGATCCTCCCTGTGGAGGCATACTAAGCCATTGTGTCAGAGGTAGGACGGCCAGTTCCTTTCCTCTGGGACCTACAGTTTAACGTGAAGGTTGGTTGGATCCTCCCTGTGGAGGCATACTAAGCCATTGTGTCAGAGGTAGGACGGCCAGTTCCTTTCCTCTGGGACCTACAGTTTAACGTGAAGGTTGGTTGGATCCTCCCTGTGGAGGCATACTAAGCCATTGTGTCAGAGGTAGGACGGCCAGTTCCTTTCCTCTGGGACCTACAGTTTAACTGTGGAATCCGAACCACGGAGCGTCCTGATGTAGCTTATATGATCATGCAAAACTCTCAAAATTCCTACGCCTGCCGATTCGAACCCGCGACCGGAGCATCGAACGTTTTGAAAGCAAGCACCTTAACCACTGAACTACCTGACCGCTCTACCTGTTACTTATGAAGAAAAATTACTACTGATGGCTGTTAAAAGCAGAATAGAACTAGCGAAAAGCTCTTCTTGAAAAAGAGAAAATATTTTACTTTCAAATATACAGTCCAACCTGGGTGAGTGAGAGTTCAAGGGACCACAATTTTTTTTCGCTTATGAAGTTTTTCACTAACCCAGGTTTTTAGCTTGTAGAGGTACAGGTTTGGCTTTTCTCACTTAAAGAGGTTTAAAAAATAGTGTGTGTGTTAAATATGTATGTATTCTTAGGTATTACTCATTAGAATTTTATATATATGCTTACAAAAAGAAAACAAAAAATCTTTCATTTATATTTACTTAAAGAAATCCGTTAATTTCTTCTGCGTTTCTGTTTCTGCATAATCTTATCAGATATTGTTTTGTCAACAGCTGCGGAGTATTCAAAAAATGGTGGAGTGTCTCCAGTGCATTTAAAGCTTCTTTGGTATGTTATTTACTTCTGTATCCAAAATCTGCAATCGGTCAACTTCATCATCTTTGTCATTTCCATCAGTACACGTGCTGACACAATTTTTAACGACCGAGCGTGGTGTAACAGTTAGCGTTCTGGCCTCGCATTCGGGAGGATGTCGGTTTGAATCCCCGTCGGGCATCCAGATTTGGGTTTTCCATGGTTTCCCAAATCAGGCAAATGCCAGGATGCTTCCTTCAAAAGGCCATGGCCGAATTCCTTCACATTCCTTGCGCCCGTCTCTAAAGACCTTGCTCTTAAGAGATGTTAAGCAGTTAAAAATCCTTAGCGATATCCTTGTCGGTTTGTTCTCCGGCGGTAGCCACGTCGTCATCAATCTGAACGAAGTCCCGAAGGTTGGCGTTAACATACTGGTTTCGTGAAACACAAGCTTGGTCAATTACTCATTGGTAGGTCCAACTTCAACCTCATTTTCCTCTGGCAATAAGTCATGTTTATCTGTATTGACGCAAAACCCAGCTTTTTTGAGGCCATTTTTGACAGTAACGTCACTTACAGTGTACCATGCTCTCCTTGCACATTTCATGGCTAGAAGTACGTTAATCTCAGGGCTATTGTTTTTTTCCAGGCACATAAGTATGTTTAAAACTTCTCTGCGATAAAAGCGTTTGAATGAGTGTATGATACCTTGATCTAATGGTTGAAGTTTACTGGTGGTATTGGTAGGCAAAACATGACTCTTAAGTTTGCAAGTGTTGGTAAGTCCGTGTGGGCAGCACAGTTGTCAATAAAAAGCACATTTTTTTTCGTTTTTCTTCATTTCCTTGTCAACTTTTTTCAACCAATTTCTAAATAATATCTTTGTCACCAAGCCTTTGTATTACTGGCATAATCAACAGTTAGAGTCTTAACACCTTTAAAACATCTAGGTCGCTTTGATTTCCTGATGATGAAAAGGGTTTTGTCCGCACCAGTCATGTTTACACATTGGAGAATAGTAAGGCGTTTTGCTTTGTTTTCCTCCATGGCATTTTTCAAATGTTTTATCTGGAAGGCTCTTGAAGAACAAAGCAGTTTCATCTGCCTTGTAAATATCGTTTGGATCATACCCTTCTAAAAGACTTGGCAGATCTTCATTCCATTGGTTACACATCCTTGGTCCACAGATTTACTTTCCCGGCTGCTTTTTTGAAAGCAATATCATGACACTTTTTGAAACCCTCTAGCCAGCCATTACTAGCTGAAAAGTTCTGAATTCCCAGTTTTGTAGCAAATTTAGATTTTTCTTTCAAAAATCCATCAATGGGAACTTTCTTATCGAGGGTTTGTTTTATCCATTCTAACAGGCACTTTTCAATGTTGGGAAATTCGAAAGTCGACTCCTCTTAATATTTCCATGTCCCTCAGAGCACTGAGACATTATAGAATCTTTTGATTTTATAATTTTATAAAAGGTCGATTCTGGTACACCAAACTCACTCTGTATTTCATTTCTCGATTTCCCACTCTCGAGTGCAGTCTCTATTTTAAGTTTATCACTTAACGACAACACTTTGATTTTTCGTTTTGACATTTTGAGTATGTGTCGAACCTTGCTTCGCAATCGATAGTTATCAACTGAAGTAAAAATTGATGATTCGAACAGAATACGATACAACAATGTACGTTCGTTCCACGAAATTTAAGAATTAGTCATAAATAATAATTGTTAAATACGCTCGACTGTCGCTTATAGAGTTAAAGACAAGTAACAGTCTCATTTATAGAGGTCTACGAGGGAAAAACGACTTTCTCTTTAGAGGTTGTGTCTCACTTATAGAGGTTTTAGAGGTCAAAATGACGGGACCTGACAATCATTCTCACTGTAGAGTTTTCTCGCTTATCCGGTTTTCACTCAGCCAGGTTTGACTGTATATCTACAACTGAAAAAAAAATCTTCTAAACTGTATCTGTGGAGCACAGTACATCAAGGTAGTGAAGCGTGGTCTTTAGGCATTCCAGAAAGTATGAAAATTGAATCATTTGAAGTGTGGCGATAAAGAATGAAACAAAAAATTAAATGTGACAGATAAATTAAGAAACATAATGCGTTTTGGAAATGATGGATGAGGAAAGAAATTTGTGTAAGAGTCTTAGTGAAAGAAGAAATAGGATGACGGGCCACATTTTAATACATAAGGATTTGTTAAATTTGTTAGCAGAGTGAACAATCGAAGGTAAGAACTGTAGAGGAACACAGAAATTTGAATATGTGAAGCAGATAATTGAGGGCGTGGGCTGTAAGGGGTATGTAGAGATGAAGAGGTTAGCACAGGATAGGAAGGGATGGAGGATTGCATCAGAGCAGACGAGGAGAAACTGAAGAGAGCATATCGGTAGTTTTCTTTAGACCGACTCCAATATCTCCCCATACAAAATAATATTTTAACAATGGCTGCGTTAGTGCTTCATATTCAATTGATTTTATATCCGCTGTCTAAAATGAGATATTACATAACTTCGTCGGTACGAGCGATAGGTGTTGGGCTTTCTTCTACATTTTATGTTGTGGGAACCTTCAAAATTTCTGGTTTTCTAACACTAGTTTCGATTAATTCATTATAATTTTTTGTATGTAAAGGTCTCTTCTTCATGTGGAAACGCTTTACTACGCCAACTGTAAGACGGAATAATCTTACTAGACATAGTAAACTTCTTAGAAACAAATTGATGAAGATGTCTCCACATTATTGCTATCAAATTATACGTAAGTATATCAACATTTTTATATCGCGTGTAAGGTTTACTATTTTTCGGCATATCTGTATCGCTTGACTTATCGAAGGAATATTATTAGGGTCTTCTATGGTTTTAAATTAATATACTGATTAATTAAAATATAATCCACCAGAAGGTTATGTTGAAGATGTTTGTTTATTTTTCAAAATAACAGTCAGCGATATTTGTCACAAGCAAAGATACAATCCAGAGATACTGGCTCAGTCTTTGTCAGAGGCAAAGTGAATCTTTATATAAACTGACTGTAAACTGTATACTGTCAACAACTGAATACTAACTGAAAAATTGACTGTATACTGTAAACTGACTGTGTCCTTCTGCCGATGTGTTTATATAGTCTCTATCGAAATTTCTGGAATTCTTCAAAGGCATCCGCCCGATATTTCTCGAACATTAACAATTACTCAAACAATTAAACATATTAAAAACAATCGGAATTAATACAAAATCACTTAACATCATTACAAAATGATCAGAAATGGTAATTAGAGATACTTAAATACAAAAATTATTTACAGAAATCATTTTAAACTATACAAACATGTCCTGTAGACATCATAACTTGCATTAATACATGGAATTACAAACATTTAAGAAATTCTCTTGCACAATTCGGTTCTTAAACATATTAAATGGACTTTAAATAATTTTCTTTCATAAAACAAAATCTATATACACTGATTTACAAGAAATAGCAAAATAAACATACCAGATCACATTCAAGCAAACTTCAGCTCACTACAAATACTTCATACAGTACAATACTATTCAAATTCGGTATGAGGGCTGTTACAATATGTAGTTATCTTCATTCTGTTTCACCGTTAGACCGGATTTACAAGTTACAGCGGACGCCTTCTGATCGTTTATACCGTCTTATAGAGAAAATTTATCAATACTCGTTCTGCTTCTAATAAATTGAAGGAGAATGGACCAAGATATCTTCCTCGCACTTTGAACATCTCCTCAAGAGTATTTTCCGCGAATAATTCGAGGAAAGTTTCGGTTTTCCATCTGACATGAACGTATAAGCATCGCACTCAACAGTCCCTTAGGTAAAATCACCACTCGAGATTAATACATTCGCGGAAATTAAAAGTGCAACACCTAGAAAGGAATGGTAGAATATTATGAAACTTTGATGATATATCCTGGGTCATACCCAGAAGATTACAAATTGAAATGGATCGGGCTAAGTTTATTACAATTAGATACAGCTGTCAGTTAAAAGTGCGCCCACCTTGAACATCCATTTATTCGCGGATCCTTGCCGGCATTGAACCAATATTTGTTTTGATGTCTTCTTGGGGTGTCTCTCTCTACACCTGCATGTCTTGCAGTGCCAGTTGTTGCACAGTTTGTGGTGGGTGACCATGTGATCTAATGTATCTATGGATGGCAACCCACACATGCTCTATTGTGACAAATCTTGGGACCGTGCGGTAAAAATCATGATCGTAACCTCTTGCAAGGCTTGTGCTGTCATGGCCACAGCATGAGGACTGACGTTATCCTGTTGGAAGATGCGATTTAGATGGTGGACATGAAAGATAACGCAGTACGGTGCAGCATCCCGTCCGTATAGTGGTGGGCTGTCATTGTGCGCTCAATAACTACAACTCAGTGCTGCTATCGAAACTGTTTGCCCGCAAACCATGACTCCAGTGGCTGGACCTGTGGGAGGGTCTAAAATCATTGCAGGATAAGCCGTTTCTCGACTACACTTGCGTACTTGTTGTCGATTATCCCTTTGCCATACACAGAATCGAGGTATACTATTAATGTGTCCATTTGCATTTTACTTTACACCAGGTTAGACGATGCTGACAATGAAATTACGTTAATGGAACACATAGGGGTCAGAGAGTGTAACCCAGCTTCAAGCAATTGGTTTACAATTGTCGGGAGGGCGACTCTCTCTCTGCTTGGATCTGGCCTGCAGTCACCCGTCTGCCAGCAACAGAATTCGGCGGCCTTCACGTGCTTCAGTCCTTCTTTATGGCCCTGCACGTGCTCTAGGAATACTAGAGTCTTCTTTCATCCAGTGTATACGTAGGAAGTAGGAAACTTTCAGAGCAGGTAGAAAAGATCAGGGACATGGGCGAAACGATGAGGGCAAGTCGAAGTCGACCATCCCGCATTTATGGTTCAAAACGCGTCAGATGACGGCGCTGGGTACAAAAATCAATGGCTGACACATTTACAACGTCAAGCTACTTTTGTGCGCGCGATTATAATTGTATATATATATATATGTGTGTGTGTGTGTACAGGGGCTGATCTATGATTTTGATTTGGGAGGGGATTGAGCAGACTTTGCTTCTTTGGTTTGGCTCCTCGGGCCTCAAATGGGTAGAGCTAAACAAAAACTCTAGAATCACAATGTCGGGGGTGGACCTAGAAACTTTTTTGGGGGGGCGAGGGGTTTGAGCCCCCTAGCTCCCACGTGGATACGCCCCTGTATATATAGTATCTTTTTCGTTGATGGTCATTCACGAAAAACCAGCTGGTATGGTTTTGATAGGGTTTGAATCAATGTAAATCCCAAGGAGTAAAATATGGTTTTATTCATTTAGATATTCATAATTAAAACCGATATCTCTGGCACACTTCTTAGTTTTGATTCCATGTTAATCTGCAGATCCTCATTTAATGGTAGGACTACCGAAATAATTTAGATCATTTCTTCCGAGATAGAGTGAGTTGTCGTTAAG